>CAUYSK010114165.1:0-21860 GCA_963575035.1 Avahi laniger
TTAGCTGTCCAATTAATTTCTTTCTATTTTTTGGTAGAGATGGGGTCTCGCTCTTGCTCAGGCTGGTCTCGAACTCCTGAGCTCAGAACAATCCACCCACCTCGGCCTCCCAGAGTGCTAGGATTACAGGCGTGAGCCACCGCGCCCGGCCTTCTCCTTGACTGTTTAGTTTAACTACTCTGCTGTCCTCTAAGGAGTGCCATCTTAATTTTTACATGTTTGCTTCTGCTTTTTCTTGGATCTGTTTCTTTTATTTCTTGCCCTAGAATTTTTTCTTTCAAGGTTGGCTTTAACCTATATATAAGGTAGACAACTGCCTTGAGTTGTGCATGAAGTATAATACTTACCTTGATATTGATTATAGATGGAGAAATGGTTATCTGAATATTTTGAACACTAGTTATTTCACAGCTATCTGATTATAATAACTATTAGATGAAAACTATTTTCTGAAGGCTATTGAGATTACAGCTATGTACATCTAATTTATAATTCCTTTGGAAAACATTTTCTTATATTTCTGTGAAAGAGTCCAGAGATTTATAATAGGTAATAAATGAGTAGAATCAGATCTTACCTTATTATGGAGCTTCTTTTTTAAATGTAACTTATACAAAAGTGACTGTTTCAGACCATTTTTGTTTTTAAAGAAAAATGTCGTGAAAGTTCAAGGCTAATCTTGACAGAATGGCCGTGAAGAGAGTTCAGTAACTGGATATGAATTCATAAATGGGAGTATCTTGGGATTCATGTTAATATTTATGCAAAGAAATCTGACATATATTCTAGCTCAACAAAGTTTTCTAGATACTAAGTAAAAGAAGTTCTAAGTGTTAATTATTTATTCTTGAGTTTGGGCTTCAGAATGTGGAAGTTCCCATCAGGGGTAAAACATACATTCCCTTTGCATGCTCTCATCTTCTGTTCCCAGCTCCTTTGGTCCCCAGTTGTAATCCACTGTGGTATTTCAATCCATCCTTTCTCCTTATCTCGGGAGGAGAGAGTGTGGCTATAGCAATGAACGCCTTTGCAGAGCATGCAGGTGGTGTTTATCTTTAATCACTTCAGGTATTTCCTTGTGGTGATGTGTGCAGATCAGCACCTCATGGATTTTAACATTCTCTTACTACTCACAGTAGCCCTCTACCCGGAGATTGTCTGTTTGGTAAACAGAGGTGGTTTATATAAACAAGCAACTTTCTCAGTTTAGAAGTTGTTATGATTAAATGGTTGAAAATGTATTTTGCAGTGTAACTAGGAATTCTGAAATGTTTTGCAGCTGCTATTGGATGTTTAAAAACACGTTCATTTTCTTCAATAAAGCTTGGAAACAATGACTTTAGATTTGGAGTGCATGCTGCTTTATTCTCAGAACGTAACGGAAGAATATTTGAAAAAGTTGTTTGTCATAATAGTAAATGACCGTGCTCAAAAATACTTCTGGCAAGTTGCATTTGTTAGAGTGGCTATGTCTGGAGCCCACAATGAACTAGGAACATGTGAGGGTGACTCTGAGGGTGACAGGGTGCAACAAACTGGTACTTCGGGGGTCAGGGCTATGTGGCATCCAGGTTATTGCAATTCAAATGGGCTGTTGCTTTTTTAGCATTTGATCCTGCTCTTGGATTTAAAGAACTGATACGAATCATTCAGGGAGTTTTTATTAACTTTAAACTTGTGGTTGAGATTGAAAGTGGAACACTCAGAAATACGTAACGATAGTTTCAAGTGAGGGAGCTTAATTGATAGTGTGTGCTTGTGAGAACCGTGTCTTTGTTCCCTGCGCTGAGGCACAGGTTGTTGGTGTTTCTGGTTTGGTAGGCTTCGTGTTTATCTGTGGTCTGGAATGTCAAAGGATTGCAAACCTGAGAACTTTGCTTCCCTCTTTATTCTAAAGTAATGGTGTAGGAGTCCCTGGTATTGGCTTGTGGGGGCGGGAACCACCGTCTATGGAAGAGGAAAGGGGGATCGGCAGACTTTGGTATTCTCATCTGCGTTTTCTAGCGTCATTTTCATTACTCTATTAACAGAGAGAGTGGGTACTTTGGGTAATTATTTATGTCTGTGTTTTTCTTCACAGGGTAATGCACGCTTCACTTATTTTCTTCAACTTTTTGTAATATATGTGTTTATGATACACTGAAGAGCGATAAATTTGAGAATAGAGATAATTAGCTTTGACAGACTTTCAGAAATGAGACCGTAAGAGGAGGAAACAAGAGGATTGCTTAAGAAAAGGATTTGGTTGCCGGGCCTGAGGAAAATTATCCATATAAGAAATTCTTCAGTGTTAAAACTTACGACCATGTGAGTGGCACAGGGGTAGGAAGAAGTGACTACTTTTGTGACTTAAAAAGAAATTTTAACCAGTTTTCATAGTTTAAAAGAATCTCCTTTTTAATTTTCAAAATAGAATTTTGAAATGGACAAATTTAAGATGCTGAGTAATGAAATGGGAGGAAGAAAAAGCAACCCAGCCACTCATGTTAGAACGCCCTAGATTGTTCATGGTGCCCTTTAACTTTAACCCCTCTCTTAGCATAAATGTTATCATTTTTGAGGAGCTTTTGTTTAATAACTACCTTACCTTAAAAAATAGTTTTCTTCTCACTTTGATGGCTCATGCCTTTGAGCAAGTGATCTTCAAGAAACCTGACTCATTCAGCGCTAGTAATCCTTCCTGCCTCTCGCAATTTGGGGACCCTTTGCAAAGGGAATGATTAAACAGTCTAAATGTCTATAAAGAAAGAGATTAACCATGGGTTGGGATAAATTATTCCTACTGTTATACATTATTTTCTATTTGCTGGATTAATAAGAAAACTTGTAGAGCAGAGTGTGATCGATTATGGCAAAAAGTGGGGAGGGGTAAAAGTCACGTCATCGAGGTTGGAATGGCTCCAGCATCACCATTATTCCTACGGCTCTTCCTCCCTGGGCCAAATCATGCCCTCATCTACAGTGGAGGCTAGGATGATACAGGGGGAAAAGAGGATCTATCTAGAAAGTTCTGAGATTTACGGGCCTATTGCGTGTAAGACAGACAAGAGGAGGCTTTTCGGTAGAATTTCACTGTGAAAGAAAATGTTTTGATGGCTCATAGTTAAGTCAGCGGGGTGAGTTACATTTGGTTACTGTCAGCTCTCAGCAGCAGGGTCTCTAAGCATTGACCATGGCATTGCTTGAAGGGGGGCCCCCAGGGAAGAATGGGGAGAGCCAAAAAGGTTTGGATTTCCCTATAAATTTTACTCAGTATCACCAGGGGTCAGAGTGAGGAGCTCCTTGAAAATATCCAGCTTTTCTTCTGTCACCCAGGAGTTGCCTCTGCTCTCCCAACTCCATTCCTGTGTCTTTTGTTCCGTGAATAAATATTATGTGGTTTGATGCTCATTACTCTTTGATATGAAAAAAGGCAATTCATTAGGTTGAAGGAGGAGAGGGGGAGGGAGATGCCATTTTTCACCGGGTGCATCAAGCGCGGTTACACTGATTTGAATAACCAGAAACGTAATAAAACAGTGAAAATAATTGATAAAACAGCTTCTGGGCTGACAGCTGTGCAGCACACGGGGACACTGACGAAAGGCCCCAGCGTTGCAGCAGGACAATATTGTGGAGCATATGGTGCCAGGGCAAGCCAGTTGTTGAACTCGGTGGCCGGCTTTTGTGTGGGGAACTCTCCCGGCATCGGGTGGATGATGGTTCTTCAGAGACTTCCAGTCTCATTGGCAAGTGGGCTCCTGGCCCCGCGCCAGCCTCACTGTGCGGCGGCTGACCCCAGCCATGCAGAAAAGCTCATGCTTGGAAAACATTCACTCCTGCTCCTTACTTTGGTCACTGATCAAATCATTTGTTCAACAAGTATAAATTGGGATGTTTTCCCGCAGCAGCTCAGTGGCTACATTACAAAAGGAAAATTTGCTACAGGAATGCCATTGTTAATTCATTGGAGCTCAATACTTCTTGTGAAAATTGTTCAGTTTTGTTTTTAATGCTTTTCAGAGCACTTTGCATGTGACTTCTTTATTCTTATGGCTTGAATAGCTAAACTCAGCAAGTATTTAGGGCCAGGGTTGCTGCTAGAAGAAGAGAGAGTGCCCGTCTATCTAGTTTTTACAAATCAGTGTTGAAATAGACCCTTCGCTTGGCATGGGTCTATTTTTTAAATGTGTGAAGCTGGCATGTGTGTGTGCATAAAAAGGCTAATTAACTCCACTCTCCTCTGGAGGGGTCTCTTTGGCTGTCCTGTTCGCGTGCTCCTCTTTGGCCAGAGTTGTACCCTCATCCTGAATCCTTTATGACTTTACCTCTCTGTAGTCATAGTCGCCCATTCTGGATCCTTTTCTTTTGACTCCAAGGTGCAAAGGACGATTGTGAAGGGCTGCGTGGTCCTGGGAGAGGTTCCTTCAACACAGCAGAAGGCGAGTCTCAGAGAGAATCGCACGCCATGAGGAGGGCTGCAGCCTGTGCCGTTGTGCTTCGTGCATGAGAATATTTTTATTTCAGGAGCTAAAAGGAGAAAACGGGTGATAGTCACACTCTGATCGAGGAGCACCAAATGTCACCAAGTTCTTGGTTTCTATGGGACCTTTTTTTGCAGAACACCCTTGAAAGTTCGTTAGGTTATGGTGTTGGAACAGGTGAATTTCTTTTTTTTATAAGCAAATGTCATTGCAAGGCCAAATCTACGGGAAATAAATCTACATATGTATGTAGATTGTTTTCACACTGGGCTATGTGAGGGGAACTGACATTTTTTCAGGTCTTAGTTTTTACATTTTTGATCACTGGCCTTGAAAAAAACGTTTTCCAGTGGTGAATAGATGTGTTTACAAATCTGCGGTAAGTGGGTGTGCGCTTGCTATAGCATTCAGGGGGTGAGAAAGTTTATGCATGTGCCCTGGAAGTGATTCAGAGCATCTGGAGAAATGATTAGGGTCCTGTTTTCTGTTGACTTGCGAGGTCGGTTGTCTGAGCTCCTTGAGTGTGGGAACATCCTTTCAACCTTTCCTTGATAGTGTGTTTACACAAGTCAAAGTCAGGGGGAGGAGTATTTCTGCTTTTTCTTTCCCTGTGTTCCCTAAGTCAGGGGACCAATCTTTAAGGAATGGAAGCAAGAAGATAATGACCGAAAAAGGCCTACACTAGACTCTTCCCCGTCCTTGCCCTGAGCACTGTGCAGCCAACCATAGCCACTCCTGGAGCTTTTGCTACAACTATCACAGCCTCCATGAAGGGAGAGATGGTAGAGAGAGCAGAGGGATGAGTAGGGATGAGAAAGACCTAGAAGGGACAGCTGGAAAAAAGAGGAAAAAGGTGAAGATAAGAAATGATAGGACACTTTGGAGTGTTAACAACTGGTGAAAACTCACATAAATGAATTATCCTCGTTTCCGTTTCATTAAATTTGTAAATATCTCTAAGCCATTTTATATTTGCAGAATGATGTAGACGTTCTAGTTATGCAGCACTTTTATGGGACAAGTGGAGTTACAGTGAGACCCAAATCACTCACTAGGTCACCAAATAAGTAGGTAGCAAAGTAAAAGAAGAAAAGGGATTTTTGAATGTTCTACCTTTGGTACAGATTTTCCAGTTGGACAAAAAAATAAAAATCTGGAAAATCTAGCTGTGTTGTTTTTACAAACTATTAAGAAATATAATCTTTAGGGATTATGGGGGCAGTTCAATTAAAAAAACTTGCCCCCTAATGTGATTTGTATTATAATTATTTAATACCTGAAGGACTCTTATAATTGAATTTTAGGGTGCTTCATTTACATTCTAGCTGGCAAGAGTTGCAATACTGTCACTTTGTGGCCCTCTAATCGCTGTCCCAAACATTCACAAAATGCCCTGTGATGCAATTATAAGTATCTTCTGGGGACTGTGTAATTATATGCTATGTAGTTATCCTTATAAAGCACAGGGGATGTTGAGCCAATCAGATAGCTTTAGTGGCTAGATATTCATAACCCTGTAATTGATAGCACAAGGTGCTTTGGGTAATACTACAGATTTTGTATGGGGAGACCATTGTAGTTTTAGGGCAGGAGAAAGGGTTACATACTGATTTTTAAGTTACACAAATGGGACTTTTGAAGTAAACTCTTCTTTCCTTTTTGTTGGCTTTATTTAAACCCAATCAAAGATTATAAATAAATGTTTACCACGTACACGACATGTAACAACATACAGTAAGTAGCTCCTTTTGCTAGAAATCCATCTCTGTTCTCCCTTCCTTTTAGAATAAATACAGGTATCATAATAATCTCCCACATATTTTTTATAGAACTTACAGTCAGCACTCACACTTTGAAGTAAACTCTTACCAACATGATAATATTAAATAATTGACTGACAGATTTGTTCAGAATAAATGAAATATGAAATCCAAAGATGTAGACCAAAAACCTCTCTAGCTCTCAGGGAAAGAAAGAGGGAGGGTGGATTTGTGTATATAAAGCGACGTCTTTGTAAAACTAGAATTAAACCAAACACAATACAAGAAAATATGCCACATATAGGAAATAATTATCAGATATGTGTACCCAGTAATCTTTGACTTAAGGAAGAGAGAACAAATGTTTTCAGGGACGTTTGTGCAAAACAGAAGTCTTCAGCCTGCTCCTCCCAGGGCACCACGGAGGCATTTGCTTGCAGACTCGGCCTTCTCCAGAGCTCTCTAAAGCAGTCGCCAACTCTCAACAGCAATTGCTTCTGAGTGGTGTTCAAACAACCCTGACATGAGTCCCTTGGTATATCATTATCTAGTCTCATATTTAACCTTTTTCTAATAGCCTCCCCAAAGTCCAGAGTTTTCAGTTAGTGCCAGAGGAAGTGATAAAAGGCATTTTTCCCCCTCTTGACTGCATAGCTGTGAGAAGCGTAGTTATCTGAAAGTCCTCTTTGTTTTTCCTTTCTTTGTCCTGTGAGGGACCAGGTACATGTGAAAGTAAAGGCACTCGTTGAGATAGGCCAGGCTTTTCTGCAAGTGTCAATACGTTAATAAGAACTTCTCTATCTCCAGTTTTCACTGAGCTTCTTGCTTGATTAACTCTGTTCTTACAGGAGAGCAGGGCAAGGGAGCACGCGCGTTCCTGGACTCTCCCTCTGCTCCGTCTGTGCGCTTAAGCGTGCTGTCACTGAGGCCTGCGCACCTGGAGGAGGTCAGTGCAAGCCGCGGAGCTGGGGACAGGCCTGAGGACAGTGGCCAGGATTATATTGGTGTGGGCTCCACCCTGGCGCCTCCTTATGGTAAACAAGACCTGGCTGCCCAGTTGCTGTGTACTTCGCATGACCGTGGTGCCTTCAGAAGGATGCTACTTTCTTTATTGGGAGAAGCGTATGGAAATAATGACATCTCTGGTGTCTCAAGTGGAAGCTGGAGAGGAGACAGCATTTCTGAGTGTACGTGGGTGGGGAACATCTGTGTATCTCCTTCTGAGCGGAGGCCAGAGGCAGATGACCCAAAGAACCTTCCCCGGCCTTCACTGCTTCACGGACCTGGCCTGGGGGCGGGGAGGGGGCTGACTGCCCATGTTCTGGCACCGCTGCCAGCACCGCCTACCACCGTCGCCCCTGAAACTGGAACTGGAGGTGGCAGAGGTGGGTGAGATGGGCCACGGAGGGGAGAGCTAGATGGACGAAGGAGGGAAAGATGAAATAAAGATGAGCAAGGAATTGCTAGGAGACATTTGGATGTTGAGTCTTCGTTTACCTAGAATTGATTTTTGTGATGGTAAGAAGGAAACATTCTCCACTTTCCGTGGAGACAGCCTGTGGAAATTCCGTCTGGCTTTCCTTCCTGGCTTGTTACCTGCTGAGGCATCTTTGTGGTGCTGCACAAATTGCAAGGCACCTTCTGCCTCTGCATGGAGTCCCCTGATGGGCGCTGCCATGTGCTCTCTTGGTGCTGTGCACGAATGAACACCCCAGCCTTTGGTCTCGGCAGAGGTCTGATGCTTCGGGTTTTCCCCACTTTTCTCGTGGCCTGTTCTGTGTGTTTCTCAGGCTCCATCAACACCAAGCCAGTAACTTCCTCTGGATGGCTGTGTTATCTGTCTGTGTTTCACAGACAGAATTTCTGATGAGCAAATATGACAAGTGCTCCCACTGTCACTTCTGTCTCTGGCTGTCATCTCCACACTTGAGAGGCAGTTTGGTCTAACTCAACGATCATTCTATGGAGAGCCAGGAAACCAGGGCTAGTTTAGGCTCTGCCACAATGAACTTTGTGACCTTGAGCAAATCATTTAATCTCTTAGGACCACAAAACTCATAGTTTGATTCGATTGATTTATAAGGACACTTTACAGTAGAAGGAAATAAATTATGAAATACAAATGTTTAGTAACTTATAAACATCTGCATCCTTCTTTCTGGCTACCTAGAGGCCCCCACCACAGCGGAAACAAAAGAGGACTTAACCTTCACGGAAATGACAGGTGGGTTTTGTCCAGCAGATGACAGTTTATTAATTTAAGGCATATGTGCATGCACCCTGCTTGGAAATAAGGTGTGTAAATTAGGCTAGGTGCAAAGGGGTGTTTCCTTATTCTGCTTGTCCTCTCTGTTCAGAACCCCAGGGCTCCCCTTCTCCCCTGACACCTTGTATATGACGTGGTGGTTGTCCTGTGTTGCTTGCGGGTGAGTGGCCAGCACTGGGTGGTGAGTAACTTTAATGCAGAGATTGGGCCTGACTCGTAGGAGGAACTCAATACATGTTTCTTTTCTTTTCTTTTCTTTTCTTTTCTTTTCTTTTGAGACAGAGTCTTACTCTGTTGCGTAGGCTAGAATGCGGTGGCTTCATCATAGCTCACAGCAATCTCCAACTCCTGGGCTCAAGCCATCCTCTTGCCTCAACCTCCCAAGTAGCTGAGACTACAGGTGCACACCACCATGCCTGGCTAATTTTTCTGTTTTTAGTAGAGACGGGGTCTTGCTGTTGCCAAGGTTGGTCTCAAACTCCTGAGTTCAAGCAATCCTCCCTCCTTGACCTCCCAGGGTGCTAGGATTATAGGCATGAGACACCGCACATCTCCAACAACTATTTCTTGAATATACCTGAACTGTAATATTGGCTGAGCTATTTCATCATGTCCTGATTAATTATGGCATTAGTCCTGAATTTCAGGGCGAGAGTCTTAAACATAGCTTATAAGCTAGGCCTGCAAGCTTTTCTGATGGTTAGTTGGGGCCACTTTTCTTGTCTTTCAGTTAGCAATTTATCCATCTACCACCCCATAGTGAAACCAAGGCATACTTTTTTATGCCATTTCTTAATGATTTATAAGCATATCCATCCTTCATTAAGGCCAACTAACATCCCAAGAATTTTAATCAGTTTTAGGATGTTTTGTTTCAATTCCAAATGACTGGTTGGACGTTGGCTCTTTTAGTTGCTGTACTAATTGTCTGTCAGCCTGAAAACTCCTCCTCTTCCTCCTTTCTTTTCTATTTCTTTGCTCTCTCTGGCAGACTAAGACTCAGCCTGTCTTTTCAAAAGGCCGGGGAATGTTATCAAACAGGCGTAATCTACCTGTTCTTTTGCCTTTACCTTTTAAAAATGTATACTGTAGCCTAAATAAATTTTGACTTAATTTGATAAAAATTGTCTCATTTAGAGAAAAAAGGTATATGTAAGAATTAGGGGGTGGGGTGAGGGATTTGGAAACACCTATGTAGAATCTTAGTGTGACCTCGAAATGGGACCACTCATGTTCTAAGCTATTCATGTGTATGGCGTCTATGTGGCACCTAGAATTTGTCATGGCACAGAAGGGGACTTCCATGCTCCTGTTGTTAGAAGAAGTGATAATAGTAACAGATCACATTTCCTGCATGCTAGACACTATTTTATGCTAGGCACTGTAAATGCTTTACATGTTATCATCCTTTTAGTTTTGACAATAACCTTACAAGGCTGTTATAATTATTGTTTCCATTTAAAAGATGAGGCTACTGAGTCCCAGAGAGTTTCGATGACTTGCCAAGATTAATGAGTGGTGGATTAGGGATTCAGACCCAGACAGTATTGCTCCAGAGGCTGCGTCCCTAACCACCCTGTCTAATTACCTCTCGATGTTGGTCCTAGGAGGAGACTGATGGATTTAGGACTTTGGAAGACTATTCACTTATGCTGGTGGAGTGTGATTGACGGGAAATCTTGAAGGTCCACACTCAGATGTGACTTGTTCCATTTATCCCCTGACTGGCTCTCTCTTCTCTGCCCTGACCTTAGGGACAGGGTCACGCTTCTGGGTTGCCTGGGTGTCAGCTCCGTCCCTGGCCCTGTATGTGGTCCACTAGCCATAGTTGTCATCTAAATGTACTATGTACCTTTACTAATTTGTCCCCCTCCCAAATTGCCAAAGTCAGAATCTTCTCAGTGCTTTGAGCATATAGGTAAGGCCCAGAGCAGCTGCCTTGGAGCTGTATATGGGCAGAGCCTGTGTGTGCACTTTTATTTGACAGCACACAGAGTGCTTCCTGAGAGCACCAGGTCCTTGGTGTTAGAAGGAAATTTCTGGTGGACAGATCCCATTGCCTGTGGGAAGCTCTGAGCCCACACCCGCTACCAGGAACCAACTGGTAGTCAGAGCCTGAAGCTCCATAATGACAGGGATTTTGTCTCTTTTGTTCCTTGCTCTGCCTCCTGGGTCTAGGTTAGTACTTTGGACATAGTAGGTGCTCAGTACATGTACGTGGACTTATTTTTCTAGCCCATCATGCCTGTCCCTTCGCACAAGCTTTCTTCTTCAAGTTCCTACTGCCATCTAATTCTCTCCTCCTTGGATTTATCTAAATGCTTCTTGAGCTTATGAATATTTTTGGCTTCTGTACCTCCTGAGGTAATGAGGTCCCTGTTTTTATGAAGAAGAGGTCTTGCCTCCATTTATGTGTTCTTAAGTGCCCTCCTTCATTGAAGGTGAGAGGGGAAGTTTGGAGCAAACCAGAGAGGAGTATGGACCGATGAGGGGACAGAGGAGAGCCCGGGCACAGCAGAATGGGCCTCGCCAAGGAGGACAGGAGCTGTCTGTCCTGTCACTTAGGTCTCCGTAATGTGATGGTCACGCCATCTGTGAGGCACTGAATGAAGGCAGCAATTCAGCATTTATTTGGTGGTGGGAACAGTGGCTCAAAGGTTTGATGACATAATAGGTTATTTTGATGTTTCATTCGTGGTCAGCTCTTAAAGTACACATATGATTTTGGGAGCCATGTGAAATTTAAGTGGAGGCTTGGTTTGTGCTCTGGTGAATAATATCTTTCATGTTAAATCTCTGTGCTTTTAGTAAAGTTGACATCTGAGCCTCGTTTCCCCACCTATAAAGCAGGAATGACAATAGTTCCTTCCTCATAGTGTTGATGACTGAGAGATGTAATTCATGCAGAATTTCCAGTAAAGTTCTGGATACACAATAAGCATTCTGTACACACCAGCTGTCATTAGCACATCCCAGGATGTCCACTGTTGTGCCTCATGATGGCAGCAGGCTCAGCGGGTAGACAACGTGTTTTCTCCAAAAAGTGGAGAAGTGACTCTGGGTTTGCAGTGGGTGTTATATGGAGTCATCGAGCTTTTGCTGGTGCTCTCGTACTTCTTGTGTGGACAGAGTATAGCACGTTCAGGGCTCATTGCAGTGACTGTCAGCATGAGTCCAAATGCCTTGAACGCTTTGTACCTGTGTCATTCATTTTGGGTGTGCCATATCCTGTCTCCTGTCATTTATCACTGACCGTTCACATGGCCCCTATTATGAGCCAGATGCAGGGCTAAGCATTGAAGTGACAACTGTCTGGGCTACTGCCCTTGCCTGGGAGGAGCTTGAAGAGGGTTTGGGTGGATGGAGGATAGAGGTGTGAAACTCAGGGTTTCAGTGGGGAATCATGAGTGTTTTGGTGTTATTGAAACAGAACATATTTAGGGTGGAAGGTGATGGGACAAGAGGCTGGTGGGGGAGGCAGGCATTAGGATGCAGAGGGCCTTATATTGTCACCCTCAGGAGCATAAGCCTTATGACACAGGTGAAGAGAAGCCATCGAAGGAATGTAAACGAGGGAGTGAGGTGGTCACTAGACTTTACATAAAGCACCCTGATGACCATAGGAAAGGCAGGTTTGAGACCAAAACTGGACTCAGGGAGGGAAGTTAGGATCTTATTGAGCACTCCAGAAGGACATGTTGAAGGGCTTAAAGCAGGTGCATGGCAGGTAGAGATGGAGTTGTGAGACCATTTTCAAAAAATATTAAGGAAGTAATCCATTGAGTAGACAGGGGTGACTGAGAGAAATCAGGGATGACTTTTAGGTTTCTGGCTTGGAAGATGGTGTCATTGGCCAAGTTAGGAAATACAGGCAATATCTTAGGTTTTGGAAGAAAGATGTTCAGTTTCAGACATGCAGAGTTTAATGGGCTTACTGATGGTCCATTCTGAAGGGATGTCCAGTAGTCATTTGGATGTGCAGGACTAGAATTTAGCCCAGAGGTCTAAGTTGCAGGTATAGACATTGCAAATTTGAGTGGATGGAATTGGTGAAGCACATATAGTACAAAAGGAAAAGAACAGGGCAGGAACTTTGGGAAACACAACACTCAATGTATTTTTGGAGGAGAAGATCCTTCAAAGGTGATGCAGAAAGAATAGTCCAATTGGTGATAAGCACGGGAGAGTGGAGTAGTGAGAACCAAGAAGAACACAGCCAGCAGAGTCAGTGCAGCAAGATAAGGACCAAATGATGTCTTGGGTTTGGGCAACTGGAAGGAAGCTCCTGGCTTTTTTTAAAGAGGGGTTGCAATGGGATGGTGTGAGTAGAGGCAGTAAATGAGAAATGTGGCAGAGGAGAGCATAGATTGATGGAGTTAAAAACAGCGTGCACAGGAGGGAGGGGGGTGGCTAGGAGGAGATCTCACATTCAAGAGAAAGGCCCCTTTTAAGTAATTGCAAGCCTTTTGGGGGTAGGAGTGTCTTGAATATGGGTGGATTGGTAGTTCTTGGGTTTTGTGGGTTTTTTTGAACACTGTTTATTACGGTCCTTTATTATTATTATTATTTTAAATGAGTGTCTATTAAATGGAACTGTGCTATTGCTTCTTTAAAACCTGTACCATCTCCTCTACATAGGAGTGATATGGTCAGTTGGTTTGCCTTGTGCATTAGTAATGAAATTTGGATTCTTGCAAATGACAAGTAAGAGGAATAAAGGCATGTCATTACGAATCATTTTTTTAAAAAAATCTTTGTTTTTTTAAAAAATACTTACTGTTTTTAAAATTTTTTTATTAAAAACATTTTTTTTTCTTGAGATGGGGTCTAACTATGTTGCCCAGGCTGGCCTCAAACTCAGGGGCTCAAGCGATCCTCCCGTCTCAGCCTCTGAGTAGCTGGGACTTACAGCCACCTTGCCTGTATCCAATAATTTTTTTTTTTGTGGTGCATTCTTCATTGTTTCAAAATAATAGGCATTTTAATAGCTTTTATTTTGTTAAAAATGTTCTTTTTATTGAATATTGATCAGTTCATATATATTAATATTAATTTCTATGCTGATATGAGTTAGTCTTTTAATAGAACATATACAAATCGAATGTCTAAACTTCACAATACTGAAAAATACCTAAGGTTGGGCTTAATTAAAAAAAAAAGTCAATGCTCAGTTTCTTTAATTAAAGAACGTTAGAGAATAATTAACTTCTATGTTACAAAATCTTACTGTTTGCATTGGATGTGGGGCATTCATAGACTGGGTATTAACCTGGAGAGACTTGCTTCCTTGGGAGTTTCAGATGGTGGAGTTAGTCTATTCATGATCGTAATCATGGAATTTAGGATGCCCGTCACTGTGCCAACTATACCACAGGCTTTCCTATAGTAAGAACAAGGTGTAATCCATGTGTTTTTAGCAGTTTACCAGCTAAAGGACTGTGAAGAAGGGTCAATTCAAGACCAATTAGAGTTGAAATGGGTCCGATAGCCCTGAATATCCAAATGCTAAATCCACCTCTCCTGGCTGTTAAAGAGGTGCTCAGGTCTTCGTTTTGTGATAGCTTTGGGCTTCTTCTATTCCTTTGCCTAGATTTTATTGTGTTTCTGGGGATAACTTGGACAAGGTTTCCAGGCTTTTGAGAGGGCACTTCCTAATGGTTATTATTTCTTTTCAAATTAAGAGGGACTTGGAAATGTGTAAATGTTTTTCCCTCCTAGAAACTTACTCAGCCAGTCCTGGTCACTGCCATTTAAGAAGGTGTATGCGTTAGACACAGAGCGCTGCGTTAGACACAGAGCGCTGCGTTAGGCACCTGCAGGGAGCTACAAAATAAGTCAGTGTGGACTCTGCTTTGGATGTATTTAGGAGCTAATCAAGAAGGTAGTATCTTGGGCATTGTTTCACAGTAGACATGGTTTTCAACTCTCGATGCACAGATTTCAGGATGCTAACATGACAGGGTGCACAGTGTGGTGGATTAAGACTAGATGTTCAAGAAGCCTCAAGGAAACTCTGGAGAGAAAGGACAAAATGTGTGATTATTAAAAACCTCAGAGAAAAGGGTGAAGCTAGGTCTGTCGGAAGTGAAAGCATTTTGACTACTGAAGTTGGAAGTTTGAGAAGAGAGAACTAGTAGGTGATTGTGGGTATATGTTTGGAATTTTTTGGAGGAAATATGATGGTTTTTCCTTAAAACTGGACTAAAAACTTAGGGATTTTCATTTTAAACCTTAGTCACTTTGGGTTTTGTTGTGAGATGTGATGGAAAGAGACTGTTGTTTGGCTTGAAGCTGCCTAAAAAAAGCCTCACATACCTCTACCCTAGAAACTTTACAAAGGTGTGGGTTTTTTCTTCTGTCCCTTTCCCCAGGAAAATGAGTTCTTTCTTGTTTTCCCATCTTCATTTTATTATTCATAAGGTCTATACAGTACCTGCCTACCCAAAAAGAAGTCAACCATCATTTAAAGATGGTGCCCAAATCTACTTTAAAATTCTTTACTTTTTAAATGCTTCTTCCTATTTAGATTTAAATGGTAGGAGCAATAATGGACTTCAGACATGATTCTTCTGGTGGGGTAGGCTGTCCTTTTTTTCTGTGGCCCCAAAGGAGATTCCTCTGAACCAATCAGACTTGGAAAACAGACTGAGGAACTAGAAAACAGAAGACCTCTCTCAAAGTTACATTTGAGAGAACGAAAGAAAATATGAAAGTATGTTCAAAAAAATTCACCCTCCTGGACATCTTATAATAATCAATTTCTCACCTACTTTTAAAAATGCATCTTTAAAAAACACTTACCCACAATTGCACTATTCAGAAGTGACATGTGCTATGAAATTGGGGTATAACTTTTTAGACCTTTTTAAATTGTGTCAGTGTAGACATAAGGTACCTTTTTCCTTTTTCCAAAATTGCCAACGCCTTATAATTAATTTTATGGTTAATTTTGTGTGTATTTTTGTAAGCCATCTTAATAAACCTTTGCTGGGACGAGGTAGGACTAAGTAAATATGGAGTCACAGTGTAGTTGCAAAGTAACCGTGGTCTGAAATGTGCCAGGCCTTTTCTGATTATAGCTATCTCTTTAAAAAGCCATAGAGCTTTACCTGGAAGAAGTTTGAAATACTCAGAATTTCTATTTTTGTCTTACTTTTAATATCATGACTATATCGGTTTACTAGAGTATAGGACAGATTGGAGGGTGAGAGAGTAAGTATTTTAGGAAAGCTCAGACCTTATCAGTAGAATCAAAACTCTAAGTATTTGAAGTACTTGCAGATATTTACTTAGTATTTAGTTAAATATTGGTGTGATTTATTTTAAGAAACGATGAGACTTTCAGATTTATAAAATAGTCCTATGAAATGCACTGAAGTTTGATTATTCTTGTCATTTGAAGGTTTTTTTCTTTAGAAAATTCCCCTCAGTATCTTTTAACTACAAAAGCCTCTAGTATGTTTAAATTTTGTTTTGGTTTTTAAGACTTGACTTAGATGTCACTTTGAGGGAGCAAAGTGAATTAACAAAAGAAAGTGCATCTGTAAAACTATTTTTTGCTTTGCCATATCAAGTCTCTGTCAAGACAGGCAAAATCAGTGGTTGGTATATAAAAATAAAGGCTTCCCTCACCCCCTCTAGAATCTATGTAGCTTCACACCTCTTTTTCCCTTTCAAAGTGGTGGTTTAGTTGTGATTGCTAGCCAGAGAACATTTCTGATTAACTGTAGAACATTGGAACTTGGTTACTATTAGAGTCAAGAGAAAAACATGCTGTGTTGTAAAGTGGATGGGATAATCTTCTAAGGCTTCCAAGATTGGATTATTTAAATGAAAATGGGAATATTTAACATTTTAAATTTCACCTGGGCCATGGTAACTGCCAATGAAACATAAATATTTGTACCTTTTTGGCACAATTTGAAACAGACACATCTCTCTGCTTCAGAGACCACTGCGCAAAATTTAAAAATCCAAAAGTTTTAAGAAGCCTAGAAATTGAGTCTGAGCTCATCAGAGTTTATGAGTCCAAATGAAAATGACTTTGCCTTTTGATAGTTCTCTCTACAGCATATCCACCGGCCGAATTTTGTGTGAAGCAGCACTTCTGTAAACTTAGGGAAGTACAGACTGTATTAGAAGCTTAAAGTTAAGTCTGTCTTTTAGTCTGGATTCAGTTTTTAGCCCAAAAGATTTTCTTTGATACTAGAAGTACATTTTTTCTAAAACCGTGTGTGTGTGTGTGTGTGTGTGTGTGTTAAATAATGCTTAAAGATCACCACAATGTAACCCATTCCTAAGGATGCTGTTGAGTTGTGAACTGAATGTTACTGTATTACCTTAGCTCGGGGACCAAGCGGTGAGCATTTTTCCCTACTTGTTGATAATTTCAAAACGAAAAATGAGAGAAAAAAAGAACAGTGAATATTATAACATAATCTATATGTTTCTCTATGAGGAAAAAAATAGATTAAGAAGAAACTATTAGATCCTAGCTATGTCCAGTCTTTTTATATGGGAAAAGATTAATTCTTGATGGACTGTATCTAAAATTAGAACTGTGGGAAAAGGATTATATGCAACAAAATGCAAAAGATTGACATGGAAGCATGATGCCTAAGGATTGGATACCCTTAAAATATTAATCTACACCAGACACATTTGTGCAGTTCCATGTACCAATAATGAAGGAGGGAAACAGGAATGATATCATATCAAGAATGATACGATACCTTTTAATTAAGCAAAGGCTTCATTAATTTGTCTTCAGTTAATAACTACTTTTATAAGACATCATCTAGTTTGTATGTGCAGCTTTTTGTATATGCTATCGGTAGTAACCTGTAATTTAATACAGCTCCTTACACATTAGGGGAGGCGCTCAAATTCACCTTGTATGTGTGACGTTTTGGTTAGCTTTGAACCTCAGGAGACAAATTTGATTGTGATTGGAAGTCTCTTTTCAAGCTCACAATAATTATTAATTTGCTTCTCTGGAATAGCTAATATAGTTGACTAAATAGAGAGTTTGAGACAGGTTTGACCACAGATGCATGAATATTGTGTATCTCAAGGTGTCTCTCTAGAGGGTAAAAGTCTATAATGACTGTGTTTAGGTAGCTGAATGGACCACCGTGCATATCCATAAATGGGCCATGAAATGTGAGAAAGAAAGGTAAAGAAAGTGTTCTAGGAAGGTGTCAAATTAGTCGAATTAAATTCATTTCTATCTAATGTAAAAGTTTAATGGCTGAATTTGGTTTCTTCTCATGCTACCCGAAACGAATGGCCAAATGATTACAGTGCCATTTCAAGCCTATCTATTAAAAATTGCTCACTACAATTACACCTTTTAAAGTGGTCTCTAGAAAGGGTTGTGTAGTAGAAAATCGAATAGGTTTTTCTATCCCATGAGATTGGAAGTCAGGATAAGATGTTGAGGTTGACCTAATCAAGGTGAACTCCGAGAACACCTGCACACCACGCCTACCTTTCACCTTGCGTTCTATGGGGAATGTAGCAAATGTATTGACGCTGCCTTTATCTGAAGCTACTGCTAACCACTGTTCCCCTTGCTAGCAAGCCTACATTAATTTCCAAATCCCTGATCTAAAAATAATTTGGTTGGTTTGATTACATTTAGAAAGCAGGATGCTGCCTCCTTCCTGTGTGTGCCATCAGTGTGGCCTTGTGTCTGTGTGGGAGACACACAAGGTGGATCACTTGATCAGAAGTGGCTCTTACGTGTGTTATTTTTGCAATTGGAGAGCACGTTAGGCTCTCTTCCTCTGCTATAGCTTATTGATTTCCAATGGGCTGTAATACTGTATAAATACTGACCTGAGGAATGAATCAGAGCTTTCCAAAATATTTCCAATGTTATCTACTCTCTTGCAGTTATCTACTCTGTTTTTTCACACTAGGATATTGAGGTCCCATAAAGGTAGTGAAGGTTAGGGTTCTACTACCTGATTTTCATATGTATTATGTATTATTATTAGCTAGTACTTATATGGTACTTACTGTATACTACACTGCATTTTGTGCTTACTAACTCATTTATCTTCAAAGCAACCCGATGAGGTAGGGGTGTTTACAGTTGAAGCAACCAAGGCACGGAGAGGTTAAGAGACTCGGCTGAGGTCATATGACTCACATGTGGTGAGCTGGGGCTTGAACCAGCAGACTGGTTCCAGAATCTGTGCGCATGACTATTGCTTTTTAAAAGAACGGACATAGTAGGGAAAAAAGAAAACAAACACTTAAATATTTTGACTTGAGTCGAAGCTGGTATCAGAGAGAAATTTTTTTTGTGGCAATTGTCTATCTGTAGACCCCGAGGGGATGCCTACTGTGGATGTCTTGATTCTCATTTTAGAATAGTTTTTAAAAAATGAATTTAGTGCATCCTTTTAGGGTTTTATTTCTTATATATTATCTTACATGTATTTGTATGTATTACTATGTATGTTTATCTATGAGAAGGCTTAAAAACATGTATCACAAACTGCCCTGAGAATTACTAAATTTCTCCTCTTTAATCTGAACTATTGACTTCTGATCTTGTCTCATGGGCTTAGAGAACCTGTTCTATTCCTTTGATAATCTCAGGCTTTTTAAATTTTATTAAGGAGATAGCTGTAATTTAGAAACTTTTTATTTATGTTTTTACAAGACTTGGGAAGGTGGCATCAGATCAGACCAATTTTTCTGTTCTCTATTAATAATTTTGATGCATTTTATGAATTTAAAAAAAAAACCTGTTTTACAAAGGATTTCTGATTTGGAATGCCTTGCTTTGTCACTAATGAAGCATTGGAATATTTTCTTAAGGAAATAAATATTCTGTAAATCATACTTTCTAAGTTTTATAGAGTATGCTTAAAAAACATAAAACTGCATTCAAGTTTAATTTTATTTTTGGAAGTTAGATTTTAATATGGTCAACAGCTCCAAGTAAAAGTGTAAATTTAGAAACAGCTTTTAAAAGTCTTGAGAGAGAAGAATGAGTGTTTAAGAAAACACGAGAGAAGTATTTGGATCGATATAATTATGAACCCCAAACATTTGCTTTCAGGTTATTGCAAATAAGATATAAGATAATAGCCTTCCCATAATTAGGATTTTGCTTATATTAAGATTCTAAAAATCACCACAGATCACATTAAGGATAGATAAAAGGTGAGATTAGAGAAATCCCCATTTGAGAACTTTCTTATTTTTCTAAGGAAGAGGAAATAGACTGTTTTTTATTCTGCTAAGGAAGAGGAAAGACAGTCCACGTCTGGAACTTAGCATGATCGGCAAGCTAGAGATTGGAACATGAGTTGAAGTGTCTGGATTGATGGTGAGAACACTCTGAGCGCTCATATTGCAGAGGGTGATCTACGCAGCTATACTCCGTCTGTATGTAAAGTGCCCTGTGCTTTTAAAAAATCTCATCTGTGAAGGGAGATGTAAATCCAAAGTGCTAATCTTTTGTCATCAATAACAATCCCTAGACACATCTTTACAAGATAAGTGTTCCTGATTCAATTTAGTTGACTGTGTTTAGCTTCCTTAAAACCTGCTGCAGTTTCAGTTGAGTAAAAGGCATGATTCACTTCCTGCTCTGCAGGGTATAAACCTGGCCTAATGGTTTAGTCTGGGAGTGGTCAGAACTGTCGCTGGTGGAGGGCATGGCCACTTCTGAAACCGTGGGGTTGCACGGAGTGTAGAGTGGCAGTTTCTAATGTGACTTTCTGAAGGAATTGAATCGAGGCTGTTGGCTCCGCCTGACTTTTGTTCTCATTTGTGTTTCTTTGTCAGCCTCCTCCTTGTACTGAAGTAGAATAGACACCTCTTAGTTTCTGGTGACCTGGCAATAGCCCTGAACATGCAAAAGAAATGGTTTCTGTCATCGTCTTTCTCAGGAGACCATGTGAGCAACACTTAACGGCCAGTTTTGAGTGAGGAGCCCCCTGAATCAGGACTGATTTCTCTGGGTACCCTGGATACAGGATAGAGTTGTTTTGAACACATGAAAAAAAGTGAACAATTCAGAATTCTAGGAATATGGTAGAATTTGATTAATTTGAGCCCAGATGTTAGGAATTTGTGGTAATTGTGAGAAAGCTTCTTACCTTGTATAAGGAGTGCTGGTAAACAAAGTAACAGTAAATAAAACAGGCACAGTGGAGGATATTTAACCTATTCAATAAGATAAACTGCTTTTATTTAGAATCATCTTTTTTTCTTATACAGGAAAATAATAAAATAATTGCCACTAAAATCATCAAAGTAAGGATCTTAAAGGACAGATATTTAGCAAGTATTTGTAGTCTGTATATTTGTATATACTTCAAGGTAATTGCTACTTTTTATTATTCCATGTCACTTTACCTAGAATTGTGTGAATTAGTAAATATCTTCTGTATTTAAATTGACATCTGCATTTTCAGTAACTTTGTGTATTTGATGGGAAAAGCCTTTATATTCAACCCTAAATTTAAAAAGGATGAGTTTTGCATTATAAAAAAAGAGTCTTAATTTCACAAAATCTTGACCTTAGTATTCATCTAATGGCAAGATTTCCCCCTACTAATGTTTGATTATATTCAGTTTTGCAGAAACATTTCAGTTGCACGAATCGAGTATATTTACTTTATGCTCTTTATGTACCAGTTTCCAATTACAGATCAAGGAATGTATTGTATATGTCCAGAGTCATCAAGAAATGAGCTTATGGGACTCAATTCTCAAGTCTTTCAGGTGCTTCCGAACATCCCTGTTGCGCTAGGGTCGGCCTGAAGACACCGACCACCTCCCAGATCTGTGCTGGTGTTAGTCTTTTGCACTCATTGACTTGTGTTATTGTGGGTGAAAACGTTTACTCTTATTCATTGATTTGCATGCCCAAGTAAAAATTACAAGGAATATTTTGTAGCTTTGCATACTTTACTTGTTTATGAATTGTTCATTGAGGACAGTTTTTTTGTGTCATAGTTTTATTTAAAAGTGAAAATTGAGAGTGAAAGCATTTGTGTTCATTGAGAGTGAGCACTTGAGTTTTAGGAGGAAGAGAGACAAGTATTTGAAGACTTACAAATAAAATATATTAGGCCGGGCGCGGTGGCTCACACCTGTCCTGGCACTCTGGAAGGCCAAGGCGGGCGGATCATTTGAGCTCAGGAGTTCGAGACCAGCCTGAGCAAGAGTGAGATCCCCATCTCTACTTAAAAAAGAAAAAAAGAAGAAATTAGCTGGACAACTAAAAATATATAGAAAAAAATTAGCTGGGCTTGGTGGCGCATGCCTGTAGTTCCAGCTACTCAGGAGGCTGAGGCAGAAGGATCGCTTGAGCCCAGGAGTTTGAGGTTGCTGTGAGCTAGG
>CAUYSK010114168.1:0-21849 GCA_963575035.1 Avahi laniger
ACAGTCCCCAGCACATAGTAAGGGCTATAGATGTGTCCGCTATTCTTACTGTAATAGATGGTTTTTGCCTCAAAGAGTGTACAGTCTGAGGCCGGGCGCTGTGGCTCACGCCTGTAATCCTAGCACTCTGGGAGGCTGAGATGGGCCGATTGTTTGAGCTCACGAGTTCGAGATCAGCCTGAGCAAGAGCGAGACCCCGTCTCTACCAAAAATAGAAAGAAATTAATTGAACAGCTAAAAATATATAGAAAAAATTAGCCGGGCATGGTGGCGCACGCCTGTAGTCCCAGCTACTTGGGAGGCTGAGGCAGGTAGGATCGCTTGAGCCCAGGAGTCTGAGGTTGCTATGAGCTAGGCTGACGCCACGGCACTCACTCTAGCCAGGGCAACAAAGTGAGACTCTGTCTCAAAAAAAAAAAAAAGAGTGTACAGTCTGATAGGGAAGTCAGACATTGAATAACTATTATACAAATAACTATGTTTTTGGCAAGTGTCAAGGAGGAAAAGTACAGTGTACAATGGGAGTAAAAAACAGATGGGCCAGGCTTGTCCAAGGGCTCAAGAGAGATTTCTCAGAGAACAAGACATTTAAGCTAAGACTGAGGATGAGCAGTAGTTGACAGGCCACAGGGGGATTGAAGGGCATTCCATGCAGAGGGAACAGCATGTGCAAAGTGTTATCTCCGGAGCTGAGAAACAGACACGCGAAGCTTCATGTGTAGCAAAATGCTGTTTATTTTGAGCATCTGGGTACAGATGGGTGGAGGCCGAAAAAGGTGTCCACGAGAGAAAAGGGGAAAGCCTCAGGTTTTAGAGAGGGTTTTTATGGGGGGAGTAGATAAATTCTTTTCAAACAACTGGGAGGGCTAAGGAAAGTAAGTTTCTCTTTTGCATTTCCTTCCTTTATCTCCCTAGGGGTCTGGCAAAAGCTAGGAGGGGGAGAGAGGTGGGTTTATAGGAGATTTGGAAGGAAGTTTGGGGAGGGTGAATTCTTTAAGCCTAACATTAAGATACTGAGCCAGAAAAGAGGTTGGCATTTTGGAAGAGTTCGGAGAAGGCCAGAGTGGCCAAAGTGCAGAGGAGAGAGCAGATGTAGAAGGCGAGTTTGCAGAGGGCCCAGCAGGGCATGGGAAGGACTTGGGCTTTATCCCAGGAGCACCGAGAAGTCTTTGAAGGTTTCAGTCAGGGCAGTGACCCCATTATACTTGCATCTTAGCAGACCATTCCAGAGACTGGTAGAGGACACCAGCAGGAGATCGATCCCGGTGTGAGAAGACGGTGGCGTAGACTGGGGTGCTGGCTGTGGGGAAGGAGAGAAATGCAAGCACGAGAGAAATGTTAGATCAAAGAAACGACAGGAAGGAGTGACTAATGGGAATGGGCGGGGTGGGCCGTGCAGGCTGCTGAGGATGCATCTGGAGGCCTGGTCCGAGCCTCTGAGAAACTGGAGATGACCCCACTCACATGCAGGGGACGTGATGATGTCGGTTTGGACGTGCTGAGTCGGAGGTTGCAGACGGGGTTAATCATTTAAGGGCAGTAAAGATAATACATTAAGTCAAATCATACTATATTAAGAATATAAAAGTAAGAAAAGTAATTATAGATTGAACAGAGATTTTGGGCTGAAAGAGATATAACTTATGTGTTTTATTGAAAAAGGCTGGGTCCATTCTTTTTTTAATGGAAAAGGGGTTACAAATGGAGACCCAGTTTCATTTTATACTCCAGCATAAGGGTGAGGAGTTTCGGTGGGGCTTAGGCCGCAGTAGACTCTCAGCAGTCACTGACTTTTACTTGACAGAAATCACAGTGCAAATACTCTGGAGTCGCTTAGAAAAGTCATTCATTCATTCAACAAATATTTATGTTTCTGTCTATCAATGTTCTAGGGCTTGGGGATGCGACAGTGACCTCAGAATTCCCGGAGGAGACAGACAAAAAATATGTCAGCATATAATTTAAGATCAGATCAACTGCTATAAAGGAAAAGAAAGTAGAATCAGGAATTGGAAAGTGCCGGGAAGAGGTCTATGATTCAAGTGGTCTAGGCCTCCGAAAGAGAGACGTTTGAGTTCCAATGAAACAATTAAGAAATTAGAGATTTCTTTTTGTCATCTTTAAATTTATGGATTAAATAACTGACATAAAACATTGAAAACTTAATAGAGTATAAAATAAAAGCTATAAAAATGAAAAACGAGACCAGTAGGCATCAATAGAAAATCAATAGAAGAAAATGGTCACACAAAAAAATCAGGATCATTCCAAAAGCAGAAACTCATTAAGAGGAATAGATAAATTTGAAAAGCAGGTATGAATAGGCTCCTGGAGTCTTCAGTAATCCAATTAGTAAAAGAGAAGTAGATCACAATGGAAAAATATTTAATTTTCTTGCTGATTTGACACAAATTATTGAACTGACTAAGAAAGCATAAAATTTGTAATGTACCACTACAAAAAGACACTAATGACAAACAGAATAATGAGTATCAATTAAAAGAGGATTTAGGATTAGTCACTGCACAAGAAAACTTAAAATGTTCCGAAAGAAGCTTGACAGCTTTCACAAGTTTGTCAACAATCCTGAAAACTGACACAACATGACAACAGCAAGTTGTGAAGCTAGAAGAAACTTTTCTAAATCATTAATTAAAAAAAAATTTTTCAATAAACCATGCTCGAGGGAAGGCTAAATCTTTTCTCTCTTCTCTCTATAGAAACACATACCAAAAAAAAAAAGTTGTCATGCGTAAAAAGGCAACCAAAGAATATGTAGCCAAAATGTAGGAAATTATAGAGGTGTGTCAACAGACAATGAATAAAAATGTTATGTATTTTTCTGGATTCTATAACTTTTGGGCTATTTGTGCTCAAATTTTATAATCCTGTTGTGATTTATTCTCTCGTTACAAAGAAACTTCCATGTTTATACCTGCATTGGTTAGCTGTTGCTTCTGTACTACTGTGTAATGTACCACTCCCAAACTCAGTGGCTCACACCACAAGCATTTATTTGCATAGACCCGTAGATTAGGACACTGCCACTGGGAGTCAGGTTTTCTAGGTGGGGCCAGTGGGATGGCTTTCTTCCCTGTGTTCCTCATCTTCCTCCCAGGACCGGCATGCCTCCCAGGACCAGTGAAGGCTCTCACGGTGATGGTACAAGCGGGCAAGACTCAGAAATGATATGCTGTCACTTCCACTCAATCCCATTGGCCAAAGCAAGCTACCTGGCCAAGCCCACAGTCAAGAAGGGTGGAAATATACTGTGCCCCTTTAGTGGCCAGAACTGCAAAGTCATATGGCAAAGATGTAGACACATGGAGGCATGAAGAATTGGGTCCAATAATGCAATCTCCTATCATACCTAATTTTGAACTTGTAATCTTATAATCTTTTTCTTAAAGAGCCCTCCCCAGTTGTACAAACCTCAAGCTTTCACAAAATCTGGATCTGTCCCTGCCGGCTACACTCTTCTAAGAGTGTCCAAGGTAGCTAGAGAGCAACTTCCCTAACAATGAACATTCTGCAAATAAGGGCTTCATGAGTATTTTTGAAATACTTGATACAGGTTCTATTGAATCCAAAGTCCAATTACATCATTTCAAGCAATTTCATTTATTTATGACAGAAAAGAAACTACTATTAGATTTTTAAAATAACATTTCAATTTATTTTAAAAATTTGATTAGGAATTTTGTGTAGCTGTTTCCAACACAAAATCTGACCTGAAAATTGATGTTCACAGAAGCAAGCTCAAATCTCTAAGTGAAAATGTTGAAAAGATTTTATTTGAAAGTATTTACAAACTCAACACTTAATATCTTTGCTAATTGTTTTTCAGGAGGATCCCAAGTGCACAAAATTAGGTTATTATAATCTTTGGTTTATGATACATTCTCAACATCGGTTCAGGTATATAACACTTTGGCTTAGTTATTTATAATAATGTAACATGTCACCCCAAATCAAAGCTAGTACCTTCAGTGTAACCTGCAATTAACCATAAGTTACCTCACCAGAGTGTTCTGAGGGTCAACTAAGACCGTCCATGAGAAAAGCTTTCACACAGCACCTGCTGGTGAACCCGAGTGTTTGTGGAGCTCAGAAACGTTAAGTGATGTGGTCAAGGTCACACAACTAGACTGACCCCCTGCTGACTTCTCAGTGCGAGGATTCAAGGACAATTTCTAGATTATTTGCCTTCTCAGTTTCTTTTTTCTATTATCTTCCCTCCCCTTCCCGTCCCTTCCAAAAAAATCCATTTTCGAAAGCTCTCCACTTTCAAAAGTACACCACAGCTCCCAATGACTCCATCTGTTTTGGCTTTTGCTTATCTGATGGGAACAGAAGGAACTGGATCAGGGTCTCTCTAACAATGTCGAAGAGGAAGTCAGGTTTATTTAAAATTTAACTTCTTTGGCTCTGTTACCACCGGCCTTGGCTGAGCCATGGCTTGGGGGTATCTGAAAGCAACCAGGTCTGGGCATGGCTCCCAGGAGAGTCCCTGGGGGTGACAGTGCAGTGCCGCTGAACTTGGGAATCACGGAAATCGCAATCACAGTGCCCTTGGGGGCAGGGTTAATCACTAAAATCAGTATATAAGGCTGGGTCCATGTTTGTGTTGTTCTCTCTGTCTCTCCTGATCCTACACAGCCCCTGGCACAGAGTAGGTGTTCAGTAAGTGTTGAATGACTAAGTGAATGTGTTAGAGAGATTCAGAGTCACCTTGAAGAGACAGTGACCTCATTCTAAAGGCATACAGAGCCAGAGAAAGCTGGTACAGCTCACCAGGAGATTTTGTGGTCTTATAGTGAGAAAGGTTTGGAAAAGAATATGAGTATATTAAAAGTTACAAAAGTTAAAGTGTATAACTGGCTCAGAAATTGATGATGGAGAGATACATGAAGTGGAATAGAATTCACAAATAGATCTAAACATATAAGAAAATTTGGTACATGATAAGGTGGCATTTCACTTATGTGAGGGAAAAATACATGTTAGGATAATTATGAACCATCTGGGAAAAAAAAACCAAACTGTATCCCTAATTTATTGCATGTACTGAAATAAATTTCAGATAGATTAAATATGTATAAGTAAAAAACAAAATCATAAAAATACTAGAAGAAAAATATCAGAGAATGTTTTTATAATCATGGAGTGGCAAAAAATCTTTCTAATATGACACAAATATGACACAAATCCCAGAAGTTATCAAGGAAAAAATGGACAGATCTGACTATATAAATATTTTTAAACTTCTGTAGGGGGGAAAAAAACCATACACAAAGCAAATAACAAACACCAAACTGTAAAAAATATTGATTTGCTTTCCACATGACAGATGAGGGCTAATAATCTGATATGCAAAGACCTCTTACAAAGCAACTTTTTAAAAAAAGAAGATAGGAAGAAATTGAAAGAGAGAGAACTATGAGTAAGAGAAATATGCAAATAACATGGGAAAATACCTCTTACAGAAGATGACATTCAAATGGCCAACAAATACATGAAGAGATGTTTCACTTCACAGAAAAACTGATCCAAATGAAAACAATGTGATAATATTTTTCATGTATCAGATTGGCAAAAATTAAAAGGCACCAATGTTGGGCAGAGTGTCAATTGGCCTCTCATCACTGCTGGCACAAGTGTAAATTGGTAGATTATTTTGGAAAGAAATTCATCAATTTCATCAAAACTTTATGTGCCATTTGATCGAATCAATTCCACTTTTAAGAATTTATGTTGTACAAATAATGGCAAAAGTGAGCAAAGATAAACATACAGGAAGTTCTTTGCAGCATTGTTTGTAATAACAAAAGACAGGAAATGCCTGTGTATAAGCAGAGGATTGAGTAATTCATGATATGTCCACAGTATACAGCCGATAAAAAGAATGAGAGAGATCTGTCTATATGTGTCAACATGGAAATACACCTACAACTTATTGTTCCGTTTTGAAGAGAAAGCAATTTGCATAACATATGTATTATATATCTATATATTATTACATAGATAACGTTATAACACATATTTTTATATTTTAAATATTTTATTATATTTTGAAAAGGACCTCTCTCTCACTTTTTCCATATTCATATATAAAAACATACACATATGTGAATCTATATGATTACATGTATTATATGTATCTGGAAATGTACACACCAAAGCGTTAACAATGATTTAGATTGAAGGCAAAGATTGAAATTCACATTTCATTTCTCTATTCTATCATTTAAATTTTTTTTCATGAGCACATACTACTTTTGTAATAATGTTAAAAATAATTTTTATTAAAAATATTTTAACTGAGGTTGTGATTTGCATATCAGTTAGTTACTAAAAGTTACAGCTCTTTTAGAATTTGTCTAGCAGATTTTCTGGTCCTCACTGGAAGACCCACCACCACACTAAAAAAAAAAAATTAAAAAAAAAAAAAAGTCTGCCTGGAAGGACACATGACTCTAAGAATGCTAACAAATAGAGTTTTCTCTTGGATCAGGTTTCCCTCCCCTGGCTATTTGTTTGGTTTTTTTTTCAGAAATGAGAGAGCCAGACAGGTCCTTGGGTTTGCCCAGTACTCATTGGGGCATAATAAGTGCAGTCCAGGCCCACCCTTAACAAGTAAGCCCTTTCACAGAGTGTGGTAGCAGCAGCCTCCGCTTCCCACCCTACACTGTGAACTTCCCCACGGCAGACACCAGGTCTAAATGTTGTCTGTATTCCTAGGAGCCAGCATAGAAAAAAATGTTCCTTGAACTAACTTATTTGCACAAACACAGACCAACAGAACTCGACCACTGGGCAGATGGTGAAGCCTGGCTATGAAACTGGTATAAGGAAGAGAGAAATCAATTAGCAATAAACCACCAATGCTAGGAGGGTGGAGGGGAGAAAGTGAGATCCAGGAAGTCAGTTACCAGATGGTCCCTTTTGAGAAAGGGGGAGGCAGCCAGCACACTAGCCAGGGCTAGTGGGCCACGGAGTTTGCCCATCTTAGGAAGAGAGCAGAGAGGTGGGTAGGGATGGAAGGGTGGGGAGGTGGGTTCAGGCTATATACTGTATTCTATCCTGCACTCCGGTGGGTGAGACCACTGTAGGTGGTGCCGTTGATGACATCTGCTGGCAACTGCCTCTGTGGAGATAGCTCATATAGCATGTGGCAGCAACATGCTACAGCCCACGAGAAACTGAAAGAATGGAAGAAGTACCTATTTGTCCCTGTGTCCCCAGCACCAGTGGCCTGGCACAAAGCAGGGGCTCAGTAGAAGCTCGAGAAGGATGGAAGCCAGGGAGGAGATGGGCAGAATGACCCAAGGACCAGGGGGCTCTTTTCTAGTTTCATGACTTCAGGGGTGCTTTGAGGGGGCTCCTGGGAGGCTGCCCCAATAGTCCTTCACTGCCCCTTTTACATTCTTGCCTATATGGTGAGTGTGGGAGCAGGGGAGAGAGAAGGTTGGACTAGCTCAGTGATTCTGACCTGGAGTCCCAGAACCCTAGAGAACTCTCAAGATAGAATGGGTACCATGAGCTATTTTAGTACTTCTAAATGCATCACAGGAATTTTGCATCTGCCCAGGATAAGACGGTATGTGCTGACAGGCCAGGTATCTTTCTTTGGGACTGGGACGCCACCACTCCCAAGGAATAGGGAAGCATTTTTGTCAAGTCTGCTCTGCAGGAGGACCCGCCCGGGTTAGACCACACCCAGTGTGTGCCTTGGGCAAGTGACTCTAGTAGGGTCAGTTTCCTCTTAAGTAAATGGGGGTGATAAGATACCCCACTCAGAGGTTTATAGTGGCAGTTGAGTATGATTCATACATGGGAAGCACTTGGCCTGGCCCCCAGAGTCAGCCCCCAGCAAATGGTAGTTACCATCATTATTAATTCAGATAGGAAGTCTGGACATCTCATGCTAATCAGAAACTCTGATTGGAGCTATATATATTGATTAATAAATAGTAGGAAATGAATGAATGATTAATTATTTAAAGCAGCTTGTTTGGAAGACAATGTCTTTTAAAACACGAGACCTCACCTAGAGAGAAGTCACGGGAGTGTACTTTGTGGCACTAAGGCTGAGTCCCTCTGTGTTAGGCCGAGGTAGGGTTTAATAAGAGGCTGAGCTCTTCCTCTTCTGGGCCTTGGCACGATTCTTCTCTGCTTAGAATGCCTTTCTCCCTCCTCTCTGCCTGGCTGACAGACACCGCCTCCAGCAAGTCTTCCCAGCGTGGGCCTGTGCATCTGGGTCAGTGCCCTTCTGCAAGAGCTGGATCAGTCCTTGTTAGCACCTGCTACGTTGAGCCCTGCTTTCTTAGACCAGTGTCCCAACCTTGACGTGCTTTAGAATCACCCTAAAGGCCTGTTAGAATAGAGATTGGCCACCAGCCCCAAGGTGTCTGATTCAGTGGGTCTGCAGGGGGTCCAGGGTCTCCTGGCTGGGGAACCACAATTTGAGAACTGCTGACTCAGACCATGTGCTCTAAGACAGCCGGGGATCTTACCTGCTTGTTCCCCCTGGCACCCCCAGCAGCACCTCACAGCCTCAACCAATACACGGAAGGAGAATGTCAAATAACCAGACGCGATGCACAAGCTACTCCGAGGCCTGTGTGCTGGAAGTCGGACAGTGGGCATGCCGGCCGGCTGGAAGCCTGAGCGGTCTCCAAGGGCTCCATCGAGGTGCCCGGCGCAGCGGTCGGGGATGGCAGGAGCTCCTTGTCCTGGGTCGTAGCGCCCTCTGGTGCCAACAGGTCAGCTCTGCACCTGGAGCTGCAAGTGCACGGGTGACTGCAAGGGAGCCCCCAACTGGCCTCCCAAACCCTGGATTTCCCCTCGGCTTTGTCCATATCGTCACCAGGGGTAACTTGCGAAAACCCAGCTCTGACCATAATCCCCTGTGCCTCTCGCCCAGTTTAAACCCATTTATGACTCTCCGCTGCCTTCTGGACAAAGCTCAGCATTCAGGGCCTCTGCTGTCCGCCCCTGACTCTCTTGCCTCCTGTCCCTCAGTAGCCTGCAGCTCTCCCCAGGGATTCTCTGTTTTGTCCACACAGACAGGCCTTGAACTTTTATGCCTTCCAACAAGCTATTCCCAACAGGTCTGCAACCCCACATTCTCCCCCATGAGAAACTTCTCCTTTTTTAATGTCAAATGTGGCCTCTTCCATGAAGTCTTCCTGGACTGTCCCAGGCAGAAATGGTTGTGTCTTCCTCTGCACCTGTATAGCCTGGTACACATACCACTGCAGAGATCACACGGTCATTGGCTTTCTGTTGCTTGTCACTGGACACCATCCCTAACCGATGTTCCCTCCTAAGCAGAGTCTGGTGGATCTACACAGCCTCCCACCTTGTATGAGAGCATCTGTTCCCACTCAAGAGCACTGGATGTTATAAAGCTTTCTCAGGGTTGTCAATCATCTATGTGACAACGTCTATCTTGTTTTATTGTGCATTTATTTAGTTATGAGGGAGGTTGAGCATTTTTCCATCTTTGCTGAACATTTGTGTTTATGTGAACTATATGTTTCTGTGCTTTGCCCATTTCCATTTGGAGGGCAAAAGGATTCGCAGAGTGCGTTGGCATCTTGAAGGTTCTGAAGATTCCTGCAGTAGCAAACCTGCAGTTTAACTTTGGCACAAAATTCTTCAAAATTATTGAACCCAGACATGTTCTGTCTTAGAATGCCTATTCTGATTAGTTAGGACGGAGCTTTCTAACTGGCATACCAGAAATGAGCTACAGGCTTGTGGACCTGTTCATCCACTCAAAAATTTATTATATGGCAGCCGAAATATAGTTGAACACTATTAGGTGGCCCCCTCTATAAACTTCCTGGATTCAGTAACAATTATTTTGGTGGCTAAGATTTTATTCAAAGCACCTGCTGCCAGAAAGGCTTTGTTGTGGCCACACTGTGCTGTGCTCTGCAGAGGTGCCCATCAAAAGATCTCAGATAGTCTGATTATCTTCCTAATCGTGACTTGTTATCATCTGCAACATTCCTCTGTATTTTGCAAGTATATATAAAATATTAACTTTTCTTTTACTTAATTTTCTCTTATTTTTCACATGAATTATTATTTGCTTTTAAAAGTGAGAAAATTTTTCTTAAATTATTAATACATATTCATATATACCTACTCTGATCTAGTGTTTCTGATTCTAGATATTTATTTACCCCATAGCAAGGAGTAATGAACAAATAGGTATGTAGCAGCTTCATTCATTATAGTCCCACACTGGAAAAAATATAAATGTTCATCAACAGATGAATGAATAAAGAAATTGTGACGTATTCATACAGTGGAATACTACTTAGCAATAAAAAGAAACAAACTATAGCCACGTTCACGAGGGTGAATTTCTCGAACATGATGCTGAGTGCAAAAAGTCAAATAAAGAGCACATGCTGTATGATCCTTTTATAGGAAGTCCTAGAACAGGCAAATCTAACCTATGTGATAAAAATCAGATCAATGGTTACCAGCGGAGGGATGAGGCCACCTTCTGGAAGGATGGAAATTGTCTCTGTATCTGGTACAGATATAACGTAAAAATTCACCAAGCGTACAGTGCAGATTCATGTGTACTTTACACACCTCACTATATGCATTTTATTTGTCAATAAAAATAATTAAAAATAAAAAATTTAAAAGTTTATGTCTAGAAACAAAACTGATTGAAAATAAATCAGTCAAATTGATCATTTCAGAGACTGTGAGACCTCACAGCTTCAGAAAATTGACTTTCAAAACATCTTTATCATACTTGAGTGGGAATAATATTTCCATGCTGTGAATTTTCAGAATTTTAATTATTAAACTAAATGAAAGTCAGTATTTCAATACGTCCTATTTTGTTTACTGAATTATTTTCTTTAAAATTTAATACAGTGTGTATAAAACATTCTTGGAAATGCAGAAGACCTGTAGGCATAAAGGCCTATAGCAACCTTAAGTCTTTATATTTAAATAGATTTAATTTTTATGGATAGTTATTTTTCCACCATAATGGACAACTTTTTAATTAGAACTGGGAAGTCATCAGAATCACTAAATACTACAGCACAAAAAATGTTTGTCCTTCAATAGGCAGTAAATATACCAAGGTGATCTCATATTTGTGCTCTGGGCCCTTCCAGTTTTATCCCTTGGCCCAGAAGTCTTATGTCCTGGAAAACCCCTTATGAAAGGTGGCCAGACCATTTCTTCCTACACCTAACTGCAAACTGCTCTGCAGGAAAATATTTGTTTGCTCTTTGGTAAATGTCTGTATTGCAAAACAAGAAACAAAGTTCTTTTGTGAGCTCTGTTCAACAACACTTTCAGGTATAGCTCAAGAAAACTGGTGCAAGGCTCTGCACTTAATAGCCACAGCCAACATATCTCACTCCATTGCAGACTTTCTCATTTTACCAGCTCATGTGAAAATTATCCATACCAAGTCTGACACCGAAGAAGTAAATAGAAAAATTGCCACTTCCAAACAATCCTATGGATGCATCGAAAACATCTCAGATGACATAAAACCAAAGCTAATCCAGAAGCTCAGAAAAATGTTCATGGCAGAGTGATGAATCTACTGGCGTCAGTAATTACGGTCAGCTAGAAGCACCAGCAGAATGCTCGGAACCCAGTGAGAAGGAAGCAGCCAGAGGTAAACGAGCACTTTGGAGGGACGAAGATCTGTGACTACACCAGGTAAGTGTGTGTTCTCACAGGGTGGCTGCAATGACAACAAGGTATCAAGCCTTCACCAGTCCAGTCCTGAAATCCTGAGATTCAAGCAACACTTTCTTTTATGCACAGACAAGCTGTTATATGTCAGGTTTCCTTGAAGATTTGAATTTCACAATAGGAGATGTGATCAAAAATGGGGAATTAAAACCCGAGCCTTTTGGCCTGTATGTTTTCAGCTTTGTGTGAAGAAATAAGACAATAAAACTATTCTCTGCTGTTTTGTACAGAAATGGGTTGATTTTCCAAAGTACTAGTTTTGTCAAAAGCTTATGAGCTTAAAAAAATAATAAAAATAAAATTTAAAAGTTTGAATCACCCTCACTTTGCAATTTTTTTGGAACATAGTAATTGGCTTCAAAATCTCATTTACCTGATTGACATTTTTGAGACTCTGAATGAACCTGAGCAGAAATTCTAAGAAGCATGTGAAAGTATGTATGTGTAGTAAAGGGTTAACTCAGTAGGCCTAGGTTTCCCAAACTCTGCACACTAGCTCCTGGAAGATACCTCTGAGCCCTGGAAATGGCCTGCCTGATAAGAGTGCTTTTGTATGCCTGGCCTTGCACAGTGCTGCATCAATTTGACCTCTGGGGGCTGGAGACTGAGTAGCTACCATCAGCCATCCCTATGTGAAAGATCCCTAATTAAAAACCCTGGATACCAAGGCTAAGTGAGCTTCCCTGGTTGACAAAACGTCACCCATGTTTTCACATATCATTGCTGGGAGCATTAGGTGCTCTCTGTGTTACTCCACCCCAGGATGAGAAGCTTGAGCCCGGTTTTTCCTGGACTTCACCATGCACCTTTCCCTCTACTGCTTTTACTCTGTATCTATTCATTGCAGTAAACTCTAACCATAAATATAATAGCTTTTCTGAGTTCTGTAAGTTCTAGCAAATCACTGAGTCCGAGGGTAGTCTTGGGAACCTCTCCCAGAATATCAGTAAGTGCTAACAGCATTTATGGATTCAAAGGAAAAATTTACCTTTGCAAAAGTGAAATTACAAATGGTTTACCAGTGAACCAAGTTGGAGTTATTATTTGAATCCTGAAGAAAAATTATTAAGAAAGACTACTGGGGCAATATCTGTTTATGTTTGAAGAAAAAAAATCCTTGACTAGAAAAAATACTATCATATTCTAAAGCCCTTTATATGTTATAAGAGATTTCGATGTTACATCTCGTCAATGGAAGAAGAGGCAGAACTGTTAGATTTAGAGAACAATTGCCTTGTTAAAGCAAAATTCAAAGGATCTGAATTCTATTAAGGACAAGAAAGGAGTTTCTGACAATTACAAGGAAAGAATAGCTATTGTTGCCATTCGTAGCACCTACTTGTGCAGAGTTTCTTGTCGATGGTGATGATCATGAATTTGAAGAGAGCATAATTAGAAACACATAATCAGGAATTTTATAGCTATTTCAAGTAAAAAAGTCTAACATTAAAAGCATGTTCTTGGAAGAAAGCTGATTTCTCATAGAAATTTGAAAAGACGTTATCTGGAAGTTTTATTCTAATTCAATATTTACTATATTCCTAAATGCTTTGTATTTTCACTTCTTTTCATAATTCTGTTCTGTAAATAAAATGTAATTAGTATTTTCACCACGTCTTATACAGAGATTTGTAAATCTCAAGTTTACCCTAATGTATACAAGTCTAACTACTGCCATTTTCCACGTCCCAGGGTGTGAAAAATGTTGGCAAGCACTGAGTTAAAATAGTTTGATTACTGTAAAAAAAGATTCAACATCATGGTGGCTTACAAGTGTAGAGTTTTATCTCCCTCTCAGGTAACAATTCAGACGTAAGGGGTCCCGGATGTTGCAGCGGCTCCTTAGCTTAGCACTTGGATGCACTCCAGCCGGCAGGCAGCGAAAGGAACCATCATCTCGCCGGTCTTACGTGCTTTACATGCAGTGCTGGCCATTCCCTTACCTGCCCAGTTCCTGTCTTGACTGGAGCTCTCATTAGACAGCCAGAGAGAGCAGCGGTCTTGGAGCCTGGGAGACGTGGGTTCAAACCCCATCTCTGCTGATTACAAGCTGGGCACTTGGGAACATGCTTATCCTTCTTCCTAAGCCTCGGTTTCCTCATCTGTGTAATGGAGAGAAGAGAACCAACTTCAAAGGGCTATGGAGAGAAATAAATGAGGGATGCGGGGTAAAGTGTTCAGGACTGTGTCTGGCACAGCATGTGCTGAAGGAAGCTCAGGCCTTTTTTCTGTCCCTGGTGTCTAGCACAGAGCCTGGCACAGCAGGCCTTGCATTCCTGCGGGTTGAGTTGAACGGAAGTGAATTAGGCTCTGGGGAGGCCATTATTTCCCCAGCCCATCCGGCCTGTCTTGTGGGCACAGCCGGCTCTGGAAGCCACAGAGAGCCCTAGGTGAGGATTTCAGGGAAGGATTTGGACAGAGTGTTGTGCCCTGGGGGTTGGGCACATGGGCAGGGAGATGACAGCATCTGCTACACTGGTTAATGACATTTTTCATTTATAGAGAAAAATCTCAGGGTGGACTCTAAATGGAGTTTGGGATGGGGAAGGAATATCACCAGAGTGGGTGGCAGCAAGTAGCCAGTAATTGTCCTCCTGGTCTGAGGTGGCAGCCAGGCCATGGTGGGCTTCGGGTTGTCCCCTCACATTTACTCTCCACTCCTTCCGTTCGAATAGAGTTTACCTGGGGAGACGGCTTCAAAGGAAACTGTTCGTCCTTTGCTTCCTTTCCTTCCCCTTCCTGTGGGGATGCGAACACAGACAGGCAGGAACCCAGCCCTGACCACAGCGATAAGGACAACGGCCTGCGGGAAGGCAGAGTCCCAAGATGGAAGGAAGACTGTCATCCTGTTGGCCAGGACCATCACCCTAAGACTGTCACACAGGTGAGCGGTAGGTATTTATCTTATTTAAACCACTGCATTTTTGGGTTTCTGTCATGGAGGCTTAGCTGCTGTAGGCCCTGGCGAGACGTAGCTTTTGGTTCAGGCAGGAGGACACAGCCTGGGCCCATAGGAGCTCACTAAGCATTCGAAACCCTCCCCACAGCTGGCCCCTCACAAAATGCGAGAGGCCACACTGGAGGGTGTGCGTGTCCTCAGGGGAGGCGGGTTCCAGGGCAAAGAGCAGATCTGTGGCCAGCTCAGGGAGGAGGCAAGAAAGGCGGGGGTGCTCACCACAGAAGAAAACAGGAGCTGTGCAAGTGGCGGCAGTCTCTCTTCTGCCTGCAAGAAAGAGCCAGGTGGTGGCTGGTGCAGCCCCTGACCGCGGCAGTGGCAAGGCGAACTTGGGCTGTGGCCGGCTGCGGGTGCGGGGGCTGCCAGCCAGAATGGGAAGCCCAGGTGCTGACAAAGAGTAAAAGGTAAGCGGTAGATCTGCAACTTGGAGGGATTAGAAAGTAAAAGTGACACTTGCAAGAGGAAAAGTAGAGGGTGTTTTAGTTGGGACATGCATTCAGCAGAAGGAACAGACACCCAAAGTTGCAGTAGCGTAAGCGAGATAAAATTTCTTTCTCTCTTACCCAAGTGTCCAGGGTCTTGCACGGTTGCTCCTTGGCGGCAGGCCTGGGCTCCTTCCTTCTTGTTCCTCCCCAGCACGTGCTGGTGCAATTTTTATTTTCCAGTTGGTTAAACTGGAACTGTATTTCCCAGGATCCCCTTTCTCATGTAGCGAGATTTGGCCAAAAGAGGGACCGGGATGAGAACGGGGAGGCGGAAGTGAAGCAGCGGCTGTTGTTCTCTGAAGGGGAGAGGTGGTGACAGATGCAAAGTGCTCTTCCCAAATTCTGGCCCTCTTGGCCACAGTGGCCCCAGGGCCACCACCAGGGGCTTGGACCCACTGAAGAGGTGGCTACACAGAGGCTGCAGTTTCCCACAGGCCTTCACCAAGTTTCCCCTCCCCAGTGGACGCGCCTGGCTCCTTGGATTTCCCAGCAAGCTCCTGTGTGTCCACCATGACAGCTCTTCAGGAGGATTGGGGCTGACCTCGTTGATCGCCCATCCCCACTGCAGACCTTCACTCCCCAGCTCCTCCCGCAGTTGTGCAAAGTCTGATTCCTGTAACCAATCCCATCAGTGGGAATCAAACGCGTCCTCAGTTTTCCTCACTGCCGGCTGGGGTTTGAGCTTTTTTTGAGTATTCTCAGTTTTCATTCATTCATCTAATTACTTGTTTCTAGAGTCTTTACTCCTGTCACCTCTCCTATTCTCCCTGCTTTTATAGATTTATGTATTTTTCAAACATTTTTTTACTGTAATTTTAATGAGGTTTCAATGGGGAGGGAAATTCCATATTTGTTCAGCCTAAGAGTTTAATCCAGAAGTCTTCTCAGCACTGTGTTTTCCTTCACAGGCAATAGACTGTTTGCAGTTTCCTGAACAGACCGAGCCTCTTGCCTCTGTGACTCGGCACACGATCCCCTCCCTCCATTGCACCCCTAACCCCCCACCCTGCCAGCCTGGCCTCCCTTCTTCCCTGTGTTGATGTCAGCCCATCCTTACAGACATTGCTCTGGGAAGCTCCTTTTGGCGACCTGACTGGGTTAGGTGCCGCCCCAGTGGGGGAATCTCCGCCACATTCCCCCACTGCTATACTGACCTCAAGAGTGTGATTGTCTTTGTAACCCTGGTGCCCGTGACAGTGTCTGGAACATGGGAGATGCCAATAAATGTTTAGTAAATGATGGAATGAAGTAGATACCAATTTTGCAGACTCCTTTGCTTTGTTTGCATAATGAGAATTAGAAGAAGAAAATCTGTTGGCCTAAAAAGAAAAAGGATCTGGCATGGAGGAGGGAGAGAAGGGACAGGTACAATTTAAAGAAGCCAAATAAAATATTGTGAATCTTATCGTTCTCAAAAAGTGATTCTCGGAGTTTTAATAGATAACCATATTATGTTAAGTTTAGCTTTCAAAAGGGTCCTGAGAAAACTACGGTGCCTGAGGTCAAGGCTGTGGTTGTGCTGGGAGGATGGTAACAGGAAGGGTAGCTTCTAGGGTGCTGGTAATGCTCTGTTTCCCGGTCTGAGTGCTGGTTACATGAGTGTGGTCAAATATGGTAAAATTCATCAAGTCGTACACCTACAATTGTTACACCTTGTTGTATATCTGGAATACTTCAGAGACATAAGTATATTTTTTTTCAAACTGTGGAAGAACAGAAATCCAGCCCTTAACCTCTTTCTCTAGGACAGCATCACCTCTACCACCTCATTCTCATAAATCTTTCCAGTTATTTAAACCCACAAACAGACGGGTGTTTTTTTCCATATCCCCTTGAGCTCAGATTAAATATATGTTGAATGCAGTTATTTTAAAAGGTTGGATCATTTTAAAAACTCTCATCATATGCAACAGGAATCCAAGTGCTAATTATGTAAACTTGGAGGTTGTTGCATGCCTATGAGTCCCTGCTTTTCCCCAGGTTTAAAAGGTGCCTTTCAAGTGATCATAGTACTAATGACAGGAACGGGAGTTCTGTCTGCTTTTGGAGACAGAAATGTACCTCTTAGATAGATCTTGGATACAGATGTCTGGAGCCTGACCCTAGAATTTGAAATTATGACTATTGAGTTTTATATGCATATTACTGCTTCATTGAGTGCTTGCTGGATGGAAATCTTTCTGAATCTCCCAATCTCCTGACTGTCTGTCCACTTCGCATCATTAGGTTAGGTCATTCAGCTCTGTGGGAGGTGTTCAGTGGGTGCCCAGAGAATACTGACATACTGACCCCTTAGCGATCCACAAAATCTTGGATCCACAAAATCTTTCCCACCAACTGAAATACAATAATTGGTTTTCTTGAAAGAATGGTCCTTTGTCTTGGCTAGATAGGCGGAGAAAAGCCAGACCATGAGGAAACTAAAAGTCACAAGGAAATTTCACAGTACTAATTCAGTTCATCACCTATTTATTGAAGGCCTGCTATGTGCCCAGGACTGTGCTAGCTACTGCGGAGAGAATGCTCTGCCTCTAGAGCTGTGACACAGGAAGGGTGTAGAGGCCACCATTTGGTTGGAAGCAAGTGGCGGGAGCTGCCTTGAAGCTCTGTTTGCACAATGAGTGCAGTTTTTGTGTAGACTGTGTGTTTGAGGTGGTTCTGGAGGCTTGTGGAAGGTCGGGGGAGGCTTTACCACCCATCCCTTCTTGCAGCTACGAGAGCTGAAAAGCGGCAGTTTTTTTCTTTCCAAAGAAAGAAATCCAGAGAAACTCAAAAGGATGTCATAAATGCTGGGACAAAGGAATGAAGAGAAGGCCCTGCAGATCAGGTGAGGAGTACCTAACTGGCCTGAGGGGCTTGGCGAGGTTCCACAGGTGGGGGTGCTGGAAATGAGTCCTGTTTGCCATGTTTTTTGAACCCAAAAGTCAAAACATATGATCTGAAAAATATTCACTTCCTCATTTGCCTATTTCTTTTCATTAAAAGTCTCATAGGGGTACAATAACAGAATCACATTTAGTTATACATATAAACACATTACTTTTATTGAAAATAATAAAATTGTAAAAAATCAGAACTATTCCCCCAAATATGGGTTGTGTGGTGATATTAACTAGGGTATATTTTTCAGCTAAGATTTCATTCTTATATTTGAGAGCACTTTTTATAAAGTGGCTGCTTCTTTCTCTTTTACTATTAACACATTTTCCCCTAAATGTGTTATTGAGGTACTAGCATATGATTATGCCGCGTCGCATGCTCATGCGTAATAGTAATACCCACTATTATAGGCCCTACGTGAGACAATTGTCTCTATCAGATTATTCTGCCATCTCATCATGTTCTCTATGAAGGACGTCAATTAGTTCTGAGGTAAAGATGAATTCTACTCCCAAGCTCAACTGCCTATTGAAAGCCTCTGCATGTAACTTGATGTTCAGAATAGCTTCATTCCATGTATTTTTCAGAGTGGTATTGCTTTCACTGTCCCTCAGATCTACCCAGCAGCCAGGTTAGAGAACAATCTTTATAGAAGAACAGCGGCAGATGCTTTATAATCAGGTGGCTTTTCCCCCCTGCACTGTGTCCTATTGGCTCCCATTTGTTCTCTGTAAGATCACTTTGCCTGAATTACACTTTGTGGCACTGCCATCAATCTTTATTGAGAGTCAGTATAGAGAACAGGCCTGTGGCCCTCACCTGTATATCTCCTATATGGATGTTATTAAGACATCCTTACATTACATATCCTGTATCCTCTCCATGAAGACTCAGGAGAAACTGATTTCTGAGCTTAGTAGCAGGAATAATGGTCCTTTTTGATTCATTCAATAAACATTTACTGAGCACAATATGAGAGCTGCTGGGGATACACTCATCAATGAAATACAGTCTGCTGGGGAAGACAGACATTAACTAACCCATTATCCCACCAGTTATCACCGTTTTGATAAATGCTACCAGGAAAATAGGGGGGACTTAGGGATGCCAGTAAAGGGACCTGGGAGTCAGTGAAGGGTGATTTGAGGAAGTAATACTTCTCCCAAGTAATTGTCGTATGGTCGTGTTGATCCTCTTTACTTTGGTTGCTAGGCAATTAAAAGTTAATTTGTGACTCACTTCCAGAAAAGGTTTGTGATCTAATTTAATTTATAAATTCATTCATTTGTGGAACACATATTTACCAAATGCCTACTATGTGCTGGGACCAGCTAGGCACTGGGCATACAACAGTAAATAGGATAAACCCTGACCTCACAGAACTTATAGAAAAGTGGGAGATTTGGATAGGAAATGAATTATTAAAATACAATTTGGTAAGTGCAATGCTCAGGGAAGTCTGGGCAGCAATAGAAGAATTGGAGAGAGGTGCCAACCCCAACTTGAGAGAGGGAGGCTGTTCAGAAAAGTTACTTTGGGGCATGAAGATGAAGTGGAGATGCGATGTTAGTAAGACAAAGGTGGGAAAGGGGGGCGATGTGCCAGCAGAGGTCTGTGCAGAGATCCAGATGTGGGAAAGACAATAAAGGCATGTTCGGGAACCAAAAGAGTTCAGTGTGGCTAGAGAGGTAAACTGAGGCCAATTTGTGCATGGCCTCATGAATCAGAGTGTGGTTTCTACTTTATTCCAAAGGCAATGGAGTGTCACTGAAGACAGAGAGCTCCTACTCTTTTATTTTTCTTTGCCTCATTTTTCTCATATTTCACACACACACACACACACACACACACACACACACACACACACACGTGGCTGTAAATCCTTTCTTGAACAAGGTTGAGGGTGTAGCCAGCTAATTCACGAAATAACATCACTAAAGAAAGCCGGCTCGGGGCGGGCGTGGTGGCTTACGCCTGTAATCCTAGTACTCTGGGAGTCTGAGGCGGGAGGATTGCTTGAGCTCAAGAGTTCGAGACCAGCCTGAGCAAGAGCGAGACCCTGTCTCTACTATAAATAGAAAGAAATTAGCCAAACAACTAAAAATAGAAAAAATTAGGCGAGCATGGTGGCGCATGCCTGTAGTTCCAGCTACACAGTGGCACATGTCTGTAGTCCCAGAATAGGCAAGGAGGATCGCTTGAGCCCAGGAGTGTGAGGTTGCTGTGAGCTAGGCTGATGCCACGGCACTCACTCTAGCCCGGGCAACAGAGTGAGACTCTGTCTCAAAAAAAAAAGAAAGCCGGCTCAAATGAGGAAAATCCAATGTAACACACTCAAGTTAAAACAGCATACAGCCAATAAGAAAGGGTCTAGACACACGCACAGAGAATCTCTTAAAGGATAAACAAGAAACAGGGAATAGTGGTTGCTTCTGGGAGGAACCCTAGGTGGCCCAGGAGCAGTATGGGAGGAAGGCTTTTACTGTGTTTTCCTTCTCACCTTTTGAATTTTGTACCACTGACATATTTATTAAAGGCTAATAAAATGTGAATTTAAAATGAATCTGGAGGAAAAAAATCCAACCAGTTTGTCACTAGTTACAGTCTCTCACCTGCCCCATTTCTCATGCAGAAAACCTATCAGAATGCCAGGCAATGGTGACAACATATTGCTGTGAAAGTGGAAAAAGTCAGTCAAGGAAGCCTTAGTGAGGAAACGATTAGCAAGATGTGGTGGTGGGCAGAACGAGAGGGCAGAAACAGAAAGAGGATTCCAAGTGAACCTTCCCGTGTGCTCTCGGGAGGGTGTTTACATGTGTTCGGTCTTGGCTTGATCATCTGTGATATAGTAATAATGACGGCATTTGCATCATTGGGTAATAGTGGGAATTAAATATGCTAGATGCTGGTTATAAAAAGGTCAACAAGACTGTGCCTGATAAGGAAACTGAGGCACAGAAAGGTTAAGTCACTTCGAAGTGATTCCAATCTGGTGTGGAAGAGACCAGTAAGTAAACAGGCAACCACAGCACGCTGTGATCAGCACTGCAGGGTAAGCATTGGGCGCCGGGGGACACGTGGGAGGCGCCCTGTCTTATGCTGGGACGTGGGACATGCGGGAGGTGCCCTGTCTTAGGCTGGGACCTGGGACACGCGGGAGGCGCCCTGTCTTAGGCAGGGTTCCCTAAGAGCAGAGCCCGAGGTGGGGCTCTCGTGCAAGGGATGACTGAGGAACGCTCTCAGGTGAGGCCTATAAGAGACAGAGCTGGGCATAGGGCAGGGAGGAAACTAGACAAAGATGTGTGTTCAGGCCGGGCGCGGTGGCTCACGCCTGTAATCCTAGCTCTCTGGGAGGCCAAGGCGGGAGGATTGTTTGAGCTCAGGAGTTCGAGACCAGCCTGAGCAAGAGCGAGACCCCGTCTCTACCAAAAATAGAAAGAAATTAATTGGACAGTTAAAAATATATAGAAAAAATTAGCCGGGCTTGGTGGCGCATGCCTGTAATCCCAGCTACTTGGGAGGCTGAGGCAGTAGGATCCCTTGAGCCCAGGAGTCTGAGGTTGCTGTGAGCTAGGCTGACGCCATGGCACTCACTCTAGCCAGGGCAACAACGTGAGACTCTGTCTCCAGAAAAAAAAAAAAAAAAAAAGATAAGGGATACTCAACCTGCATCCCTTTTTTTCTGCATGCTTGCTTTAATCTAAGAATTTAACAGTACATTAATAAGGCTATGTACCACAGGTGCTATCATTAAGCAAAAAAATACCTCAACTG
>CAUYSK010114170.1:0-29164 GCA_963575035.1 Avahi laniger
CAACTAAAAATATATAGAAAAAATTAGCCGGGCATGGTGGCACATGCCTGTAGTCTCAGCTACTCGGGAGGCTGAGGCAGGAGGATCGCTTGAGCCCAGGAGTTTGAGGTTGCTGTGAGCTAGGCTGACGCCACGGCACTCTAGCCAGGGCAAAAAGAGTGAGACTTTGTCTCAAAAAAAAAAAAAAAAAGTAAGCATATGCATGAGTTTCTTATCTTTCATATACAATTGCCTTAGGCAAATCTAAAGAGGCTGGGTCTAGTAATCTGTTTAATGGTGTCACATACTGGAACCAGTTTTCCGAGACTGGTGTTCACAAAAAGTCTTACTATATATATATATTTACCTATTATTTTTCTAAAAACAATAAAAATGAGAAAGCATACTACATAAAGCCTAAAGACAGCAGAGTTTAGTGATTAACAATGGTCCTCAGAGCCAGAGTGCCTCCTAGCTTTGCCACTTACTAGCTGAGTAACTTCCGGCATCTCTTTATGCTTCTGTTTCCCCAGGTATAAAACGAGAGTAATAACAGTAATAATAAGGGTAATGATAATAGTAATAGCAATGAGGTAATAATAATAGCACCTTCCTCGTAGGATTATTTTGAGGATTAAATGTAAAGGTTTAGAAAATTTCCTGGTGCACTGGGAAAGTGCTCACGTAAAAGCTAGCTACTATTTTTACAGCTATTATAATAATGTGAATTGACAACCCCATTTCTGGTCAGAGTATACAGAATTCTATTTTGCTCTTTAAATTTTTATTTATCTATATTAAGGTATAGTTGACAAATAAAAATTGCATGTATTTATGGTGTACAAGGTGATGTTTTGATATATGCATACACTGTGAAATGGTTAAACCAAGCTAATTAACATATCCATCAATTCACATACTTTTTTCCTTTAATAGAGACAGGGTCTCAGTATGTTGCCCAGGCTGGAATTGAACTCCTGGGCTCATGGGATACCTCTGTCTCAGCCTCAGGAGTTGCTGGGACTATAGGCTCATGCCACCACACTCAGCTGCATGCTTATTTTTTGTTGAAGGGTCTACTCTCTGAGTAATTTTCAAGTATACATTATTAGTAACTATAGTCACCATGCTGTACAACAGGTATCTTGAACTGATTCATCCTAACTGAAACTTTGTACCCTTTAACCAGTATTTCCCCATCCCCACATCCCCAGGCAGCCACAATTCTATTCTCTGCTTCTATGAGTACACCTTTCTGATATTCCACATATAAGTGAGATCACGCAGTATTTGTCTGTGTCTGGCTTATTTCACTTAGCATAATGTCCTTCGGGTTCATCCATGTTGTTGCAAATGACAGGATTTCCTTCTTTTTAAGGCTGAATAGCATTCCATTACATATAGTACATTTTGTTTATCCATTCATCCATTTATGGACACTCAGGTTGTTTCAGTATCTTGGCTATTGTGATTAATGCTGCAATGAATGAGACAGTACAGATATCTCTGTGACATACCGATTTCAATTTCTCTGGATATATACCCAGAAGTAGGATTCCTGGAGCCAGAGCATAAAGAATTCTGTCAAACAGCATTTTCTAATGCTGGTTATTTTTGGTATTTGCTACTTATTAGTGATTTTTCATCTTAAAAAATCACTTTGATGCACTGAAGGGCAAGTTGGTGATATAAATCAAAATCCTTAAAAATCTGTAACTTAATAATTCCATCAGTATGCGTTAATCCTAAATAAATAATAATGGATGTACACCTAATTTGGCTGTAAGGATGCTGACTGTAGTTTATTTATAAAAGTATTAATAAGAATAGGAAAGAAGAAAGACTTTGAAAAGTGGCTTAGTTCAATAAATCATAGAAATCCATATAACACAATAGTGTATACATCTATTAAAAATAATTTTGGGCCGGGCGCGATGGCTCACTCCTGTAATCCTAGCACTCTGGGAGGCCAAGGCGGGCGGATTGTTTGAGCTCAGGAGTTCGAAACCAGCCTGAGCAAGAGCGAGACCCCATCTCTATTAAAAATAGAAATTAATTGGGCAACTAAAAATATACAGAAAAAACTAGCCAGGCATGGTGGCGCATGCTACTCAGGAGGCTGAGGCAGGAGGATCGCTTGAGCCCAGGAGTTTGAGGTTGCTGTGAGCTAGGATGACGCCACGGCACTCTAGCTGGGGCAACACAGCGAGACTTTGTCTCAAAAAAAAAAAAAAATAATAATAATTTTGTAATTGAATACTTCACGATTATGGGAAGATACAATGAGAGAAAATAAGTATTAAGTGTAGTATGATCTCATTTTGGTTTTAAAAAGGTATGTGATAATTGTGTGGGGGAAGATAGGTGTGTATGTATGTTGTGTGGATCAATAAAGGCTCCTAGGTTATATACCAAAATATTTGTAACAGTGGTTATTTCTAGGTGGTTTGTTCACGAGCAATTTTTTTTTAAGAGACAACATCTTGCTTTGTTGCCCAGTCTGGAGTGCAGCGGCATGACCATTGCTCACGGCAGCCTGGAACTCCTGGGCTCAAGGGATTCTCCTGCCTCAGCCCCCTGAGTAGCTACGACTATAGGTGCATGCTACTACACCTGGCTAATTCATTTTTTTGTAGAGATGGGGCCTTGCTATGTTGACCAGGCTGATCTCGAACTCCTGGTCTCAAGGGAACCTCCTGCCTCAGCCTCCACAAGTGCTGCGATTTCAGGCATGAGGCACTGCGCCCCGCATAATTTTTGTTCATTTCTTTTTGCCTTTCTATCGTCTAAGTTTTCTACATGAATCTGTTGTAACACTTTGGCAATAAGAAAAAGATGAAAAGAAGTGCACAATGTGCAGTGAACTAAAATCTTGAAAACATAAAGATGTACTGTTCCCCACCCCCCCCACAAATGAAATCCTCTCAGCTTATTTACTAAGTAAAAGATCCAAAACACAGATGTGCTCATTAGCTTCCCGGACACACCCGAATTCGCATGTGTTTTTGTCACAGGCTCATATGAAACTTAAAAGATTATTTAGCTATCACAGCACAAAAAAAGATGAACAAAATAAGACAAACTGAGGAATCTGAAAAAAATACAGAAAAATATTTCTTGTTATTATTCCTTTATTTAAGTAGACCACAGTTAAACCTTAATAACTTCAGAGGTGATTTAATGCTTTTACTAATCTCTGAAAAGATTTAAACAATATTCTGTCTTTCTGAAAGGTCTTCAGAAATAGTCATGTGCTGCATACGGATGATTTGGTCGTGACGGATTGCATACACAATGGGCAGTGGTCGGAGCAACAGGCTACACCAGGGGTGGGGAACCTTCTAGGTGGCCTTCTAGGTCCTTAAGTACAGCCTTTTGACTGAACTCAAATTTTACAGAACAAATCCTTTTATTTTTATTCATTCATTTTTGTTCGTCTTATATATTTTTATTTTTAAAATGAACATATTTAAAATACCAAAGAAGAAAATAAGCTTCAATGAAATAATACTCCCAGATTGTCCGGCACAATTAGAACATTAGTAAGTGAGCCACAAGGGCTAAATTGATGGCTGCTACCCTCATGACTTAGTTCTAACTTTCCTCGCCTGACAGGCACCGCTACCGTAACAAGGCTGGTCGGCAAGAGTTTATGGGGGTCGAGAACGCCAGTCTGTTACCAGCTTTTGACAACAGTGCACTATGTTTCTGTTTGAAGTGGAATTTGTGAATAGCTGTGCAGCTCGACAGTATTTTTTAATTCTGTCTGCTTAAAAGCCCATCATGTCAAAGACCAAGAGAATGCTGAAGGAAGAAAACAGATTTTTAAATGAGGACTGGAAATTGAAATATTATCTTGTTTCTGCTAAAGATAAGATGATTTGACTGCTTTGTGATACTGCAATTATCAACATTAAAGAAATTCAGTACTCATCAGCATTATTACATTCATAAAGACAACATATTTTAAATTAAAGGGAGAGGCGTGAAAGGTACTACAGAAATTAAAACATGAAAAGCAAAGAGAATTCGTTTAAGCACAATAAGACCTGGAAATAACGCCACTGAAGGAACTTACAAAGTAGCTTATATACTCCGGTAAAAGGGAAGCCATTCAGTGATGAAGAAATTGTGAAAAAATGCACTGTCAAAGTTGTAGGATACTTGGACCGGGATAATGTTTCAAAGGAGAAACTGTCTCTTTCAAAGAGAACCATAACTGATTGGCAGCATGAATTATAGCCTTCAACTTAACAGAACAACTTCTATAATACTTCAAAAGGAAAATATATGTTATTCAATCACCTTGGATGAATCAACTGATAATACTGACTCAGCACAGGTGTTATACTTCCTTCATTCAGGTCCTAACAGAAGATTTTCTTTGCTAGGAGGAGTTACTCGCTTTGGGTTCTCTTGTGAATAGAACGTGAGGAATAGATATCTTCAACAACTTTCAAGATAAATGTTGTGAAGTTGGACTGAATTTGGTAAATTTACTGAGTATATGTGCAGATAGTACACCTTCCATAACAGGAAAATACGAAGGGCTTATTGCACAGATTAAAAACAGTATTAACAGATCCAGATGCTCTCATTTCTTTTCCTTGTATCTTGCACCAGCAAAATCTCTGTGCTAAAGCTACTATTTTAAGTGACACTTTGCAACAAGTTATAAGTATTGTTAACTATATTTGTGCAAATGCAACACAGCATTGTCAGTTTCAGAACATGCTAAAGTTGAACCATGATATATTCAGTGTGGATTTGCCACATCATTCTAAAGTACATTGACTATCACAGGGACAGGTGTTAGCCAAAATTTTATCTCTGTGAGAACAATTAAATTTTATGAAGAACAGAATTAGCAATGTGAATTATTGAAAGAGGATTTCTACAGGAATGCAGCACTTCTGTGTGGTATCATGTCCAATCAAAAAGACTTGAATATTTCTTTGCAAGGTAAAACTAAGTCATATGTGGAAAAAAAATCCAAGCATTTTGAAAAAAGGTATCTTTTTTCAAAACACCACTTCTTCAAAAGGACATTTCAGATGAACATTTTCCCCAGTTAGCAAAGGTCACTGATGAGCAGGATGATATATGCAAAACATCTGAAAAATATGTAGCTGTTATAGACCTATTAATTGGACAATACAATGAAAGGTTCACTGACTTTGAGAATCATGACATCACATTCAAATGAGCATTACAGCCTCATCTACTTGTTATCACCAAGGCATCTAAAAAACTACAGATGGAACTGATTGAGCTCTCAGTAGATGACATTTTAAGGTCATTGTCTGATGCTAAGAAAGATCCAATTGAAATATGGAAAAATGCAGCAGAAGATCCATGCCTTTGGCAACATACTCCCAAAATGCTTTCTTGCTTTTTAACCACTTATTGCTGCGAATCTATATTCTCCCATCTAACCCAAATCAAGATGCCGTTAAGGTCACAAATGACTGACACCCATCTAGAGGATCAGCTGAAATTGTGGACCTCCACGCTGCAACCAAATATTCAAATGCTTTCCAACAAAAAGCAGACACAAAGTCTTTAAAAGGTTAAAACTTTAAACAAATTAAAACATTAAAACTTTAACAAATAGTTTTCATTTTTTGAAATTATTAAGCACATAGTATTAATAGTTAGATTTTCACAAAATAATGTACATTTTAAGCATATCTAATTGAAGTTTCCTGAATGTGGCCTTATTTGATTATAGCTAAATTAATGCAGCCTTCTAACATGAAAAGGTTCCCCACCCCTGGGCTATACCATATAGCCTAAGCCTATGGTAGGCCATACCATCTAGGGTTGTTGAAGTACACTCTATGATGTTCGCACAATGACGGAATCACCCAATGACGCATTTCTCAGAACATATCCCCATCCTTAAGTGATGTAAGACTATATTTTATCAGATAATAATTTGGCCTCAGTTCAGTAGACCACTATAATTGTACAATATATTTCCTGAATGTTTTATTAATTACAGTATGTAAAATCTGACCATTTATCTTGACCACTTGAATAACATTTATTACAAATAAATACCTTTTAGTCTTTTTATAATATTTTTTTCCTAACCTCTTTACTGAATGAACCCTCCCAGGAAAAACTGTATCCTTCTAAAATCAATTTTCACTAATAATCTTTAAAAGGGCAAAACAGTATAAAGAAATTCTAAATGAGAAGTTCAGTAAGCAGGCTTGTATGGCTCCAATAGACGGAAATCTATTAATAAGAAATCCACATACCACGTAAATGTCTTCAACTGCTTATCAGGCCCATTGTCACCTCACGCTAAGCGTAAACTTAATTCTTCATATCCTCCACCAACATATACAATATTAGCCTCAAACAAAACAAAGACTTTTTTTGACTTTCTCATTTCTATCATGGCATCAAAATTATCTGCCATAGCATTATCATATATCAGTCACTTACATGAGAAACCTCAGAGTTCAGGTCCTCATTTGCTGCTGCCTGGGTTTCTTTAACAGCCTCCTAATGTCTCCCCATTTCTAATCTATCCCCACTTGAATCCAAATAGCAGCAGCCTGCTAGCCTGCTTAAATGCCACTTTAACCACATTACAGCTCAGTTCAAGACTCTTTGATTGAATTTTATACTATGAGCAGTGGAAAGCAAACTCTTTATAATAGCATTCAAAGCCTTTTTCTAATCTCACCCTCTGCTTCTGCTCAGTGTGAACTCTGCAATGTATCAATAACTCCCATTAACGAGCTGCGCAAGCTGTCTTCCCACCCTTTCTTGTCAATGCAAATTCATCTTCCCAGTACACTCAACTAAAATGCTAATATGGTTTTTAATAATCATTATGGTTTTCAGTAACCATTACAGCTGTAAATAAACACTTTTCCTTTTGAATTGCAACAACACACATATTGTCCGATCCATTGAGTAAGCCCTAAGTCATACTGTCTCCTACGGTCAAGCAATTGTATATCTATGATCTAATTTCATTAAACAGATGTAATTTCCTTGTGGACCCTTATATTTGTTGTACTTCTCACAGTTCCAGATAGGTAGAAACCTGGTAAAGGCCCAATTAATATCTGGTGAACAACAAATGATCTGCATGTTTAGTTTTTGTGCAAAGCCAAATATGTATGTATATAGCCATATATATTGCCATATATATGTATATAAATTTCTATGTACCTCTAAGGCTTTTCTCTAATAAAATGAATATTAGGTTCATGCATTGGGAGTCTCCAAGACCACACCCAGGTTTGGTGATTCATTAGAACTCACAGGACTCAGCATATAATTATACTCATGGCTAAGATTTATTACAGCAAGAGGATACAAAACAGAATCAGCACACATTTAACTTCTCCAGCAGCAAATTGTGATAACATGTGCTGTCTACCAGGGAAACTCACTAGAAACCCAGCATCCAAGGTTTTTACTAGGGCTGGTCATGTAGGCACCCCCTGCGGAGCATGGGCCAAAATTTCAGACTTTCAGAAGGTGTTTAGCGTAAACCAGTTTGTACAAACAGTCTAGGAACAGTGAGCCACTCTTATCATTTAGGTAAAGTTTTATATCATATATGGAACCATTTATCATTCAAGTTCCCATATGGCAGCCAAGGGCCAACTTTGTAAGCAGGCCTTTCTGAGCACAGCATGTCACTCCATAAATTAATATTACTACATTAGAGACAGAAATGATCTCAGGAGTTTTGCAGGGCTTTGCCCTGAAGAAATAGGTGAACGTGTTAGTTTGCATATCAAAAGCTGCTTCACCTCAGTAGGGCATCTCAAAGGTCAGTGGCAGCTGCTTTCCAAGGTGACACTGCAGTCTCAAACCTGAGGTTCTCGCCTGCTTCGAAGGACAAAGTGAGGAACCATGGGATGAGAGCTGATCAAAGAATGTCCGCCCGAGAGACAGATATCTGCCGCTAAAAACAATTAGCCCAAGGGACAGTTTCTACTTGACTTCTGATCACCTGTCTCTATTTGCAATAACTAGATAAAGAAATATGGAGCCACTATATCTCTGTTTAACCCTTCTGTTAAGTGATAGCTTTATCTTAGAACTTAGAAGTTTGTCCTTGAAAGATTTTGTAACCAGAGTTAATTAAGGGATCTACAGTAGCCTTCTGAAAGACTTTTAACCTAAAACAAACTACCTGTTATTATGTAAATCCCTTACCCCTGGCAACCGATCTCTGTACCTATAAATACCCATGTGAAACTTTATTCTGGGCCTCACAATTGATGGGGATATTCTTGAGGACCCTTGAGTACCCCTTCTTTGCGTTTTGTCTTTATAAATCTATAAAACCATACCTTCGTCTCTGTGTATTCTTTCATTTCTATTATTTTTCATTTTCTATTATTTTCTTATCCTTTGTGATGACCCCTGCCTAGGAGACCCGATTTTTTGCAGGGAGCGTAGTTAACTCCCTGCAACAGCGGTCTTGGACCTGTTAACTCTTTTCTATGTAATTCATTTCATATTTTTATGGAAGAAATGTTACAGTGTTAACTATATCTTATTTATAATGGGCACGTAAAGTGATTTAAACAAAATTAAAATTTAGTATTTAATTAGAGATACACTGCCTAGATTGGTACCCATTAATTAAAAGTTACGTAATTTTGCAGTAATTCACTTCTTTGGGTATTTTCAGGTCTTTTTTCTTTCTTTCCTTGTAAAATGAGCTATCTTTCTCAAACCAACACTTTGGTGGTTGTCAGGAGAAAGGAATAAAGTACAATATCTAAAGCAAAATGGCCTTCTTGGACAAGTTCCCTGCCTCTTGGTGCCAAGTGGGTGCCAAAACACTGTTTGCTGTTTCAGGTACATCATCCTACTAAATCCTCACAACAACCTGATATGTCAGTGACGGTTACTATATTAAGATGGAAGCTTTGAGAGGCTAAGTAACCCATCCAGGTCTACTACAGTGGAACTGGGATTTTGGCTTAGACTCACCTCATTCCAAACCCTTGCTCTTAGCTTTTTGCCAATTATCTCTACCTAACTTCAAAGGCATAGGCTTCTTATTATGAATCATTTCTCTTGAACTATGTGACTTTTTTGTTTGACGATACAGAGTACTGTTCTTTACCTTATTTGCCTTGACTAAAGTCAGATTTTAATTGGAACAGAGGGGTAAGTTTAACCCAGGATATTCGACTTTTTCACTTCCAAGTCCTGCAGAGTACAAATCAAATTATACCCTTTGCTTGCTAAAACCATTAGGAAGCTCCCTACTCGGAAACTCTTCTGTACTGCACACAGCTTTTTCCTTTATCTGGCATCAGCCTGTTTGAAGTCAGACAGACTTGTATCAGAATCTTGGCGTTGCACTTACCAGTTTGTGAAAATTAGTTATGCTTTTGGAGCCTCAGTTTATTTACCCACGAAAGAGAGACCCCTATCTCATAGACTTGCTGTGAAAATTCAAAAGATAATATGTTTAAAAGGCCCAGCCGGCACAAGTTAGCTGAATAAATAACTGCAAAGACAGGATAACTGATTCGTGAGAAGCAAGCCAAATCGACATTCTGAGAAAGCAGGTAGCAGGCAAGCGCCCTCACCACCAGGTGTCACCACTGGCTCAGGAGCGCACGTCTAACTGCCCGCCACGGGGGTGGATCCCTGCAGCAAACCCGTCCAGGCCTCAGGGTAAGACTGGCACCTGCATCTACAGGACATTCACCAGTTGGCTTTGGCTTTTCAACCTCTTAAGAGCTAGTCTAATATATTTTGCACCATTCTAGGTTACAGTGTTCTCTTACAGGACAATGTGTAAAAAATTACTGTAGTACAATTAATTAGCTAAATATCCATAGGTGTGTCATCAGAGTTTAATTTTAAAAACCATGCTCAGCGCACTATTTTTTAATTTTGAGAATCAACAGTGCTTCATATATCCTTTGGTTTAGCCAACTAGACATTTTCTGGCTTCCGCAGGCTTCAATATTACCACAACGGACAATTTTTCTGGCCCCAATTCCGCAACCCATTGACATTATTTCCTTTACATTATAAATGGGATGACAGATAAAAGGAAAGCTGAATATTTTTAGGAAAAAAATATAAAGTCTATAACTGGTATATAAAGGCAAAACAAACTATTAACCCTTCTCCTTGATCTCAGGAATTCAAAAGTTCATTTAAAAAATTCTTTTCTATTTTCCTGAAAAGAAAACACCTTAGGGTAATCTGTCAACCTGTGAGTAGCTTTGAAATTACTCAAGGAGCACGCCACACCGGCTTCATCCGGTAACCTGCTTAGTGACTCTCCCTGGGAGTTCCCAGAGCCTTACTTCAAAACGAGGGCAGGGCTGGGCTCCCCCTTCTGATTCTGAGTCCTCCATGCAGAGACCCACTAGCGTCACTTCAAGACGGGTACTTCACTGTGTATTAGCCAGTAACTCGAGACGCAGCTCTGTGATGTGGCATGGACTGCTGACCCGTCTGCCGGGAATACTTAAGTCAAGCCTGACCAGGCCCACCCCAGCCTCAGACTAGGCGTCCGAGTCCCCGTGTTTGCAAGGCAGGAGTTACGCTAAGCACAGGTTTCTGTTCAGAATGGGCGCTCTCGGAACTCAAGCAGTTTGGGTGGAACAGCTCAAGTTCCACTTTGCATTTCACAAATATGGAAATGTCTTAAGAGAAACCAGAAGCATCCTCTCCCTCCGGCCTTCGCTCCCATTCCTAGAGAATTTGAGGGAGAGCAGATACCAGGAATCATCTGGAGTTAGGTGCGCAAGAGCCAAAGCCAGACGAGACGAGCCCATTTGCGAAGCACTTTGCAGATCAATAAATTCCCAACTGACTTCAAACGGGTCCCTAGAGAAAGGCGAGCTCACGAGGCCGGCCGCCCTGCTGGAGCAAAGGGGCCAAGGGAAGAGATGCTGCCCAACAAGCACGCCCGGCGGCGCAGGCGGCTCGGGGCGAGCGGGCGGCGCGGAGGGCGAGTTACCTGGAGGACTCGGCCGTGAAGCTGCCGCCGTCCAGCAGCCGCATCTTGCAGAAGAGGACCCCATTGACAAAGGGCACCGAGGAGAGCTCCTCGAGCTCGAAGTCCACCTTAAACTTAAACTTCTTCTTCTTCATCATGATGAGAGCCAGGCGCCTGCGAGCGGGGCGCGCGGGCGGGCGCCGCAGCCTCAGCTCGGCCGAGCCCCGGATCCGCCCAGCCCCATGGCCGGAGCAGTGAGCGGCGCGCGGGAGCGCGGCCGGGGGGCGCCGCGGGCCGGCCGGGGCCGGGGCCGCCGCCGCCGCCGCCGCCGCCTCTCGCGGCAGCTCGGGCCGGAGCTCGGCGGCGGCTGCGGCGCGGACCCCGGGCGCCCGCGGGGAGCGGTCGTGCTGCAGCTCGCCCTGCGGGTGGGCGCCCTCTTGGTCCGCAGCTCGCCGCCGCCGCCCGTCTGAGAGCCCGGAGAGGCGAGGCTCGGAGAACGGCCGCTGCTGCCGCCTCGGGGCTCCGGGCGCCCCCAGCGGCCGCGGCCAGCAGCGCACCGCAGGGCGGAAGCGGGAGGGGCGGCGGGGAAATTCGCGGCGGGCGGGCGCTTCGCCGGGGAAACTAACCCGCGACGGCAGTTAGCACGTCACGTCTCTGCGGGGTTAAAAAAAGACAAACCCAACGAAAAAGGCTTCCTTCTGCAGCTTCCTCTCCGCCTTCCTCTTCAGTTTTTGCACCGCCTCCTTTCTTCCCCTCACCCCTTAGGGATTTCTTTCCTTTGGGTTTGAGAGTCATGGTTTAATAGGGGCAATTGGAATCTCCACGACGTTGTTTTGGTCAAATTTAAATTCTAAAACTAAAATTTCCTTTTAAGTACTCTGAATTCACGAGCCTTCAAATATAAGACGAAGGTGAGGTGGGAAAAAGGAAAAGGATGTGTTGAGGGCCCACACGCTGGACTGCTGCCAGCGTTTTCTCTTGTTTATACCTTGTCTAGTTCCTGTCACCCGGCACAAGAGATCTGAGTACAGAAGGAGTTAAGATAATACCTTCCCTTTTAAAATTGGCCTGTCCATACCGAGAACTGAAGTGCTTAAAATCAAATTCTGCAGGGTAGGCTTTAAAAAAAAATCTCCCTAGTTGAAAAATAATTACTTGCCTTCTATAAGCATGTATATGTTGTTACAATGCATGTTGTCGACTTGGTTACATATTGTTCGTGTTTTTACACTGAGTTACTTGTCCTTTTAACTCGAAAGTTCTCTCGCCGTAATCTCTGAAAGTGTGTAATAGAAAAAAATTATCTTTTCCAGTTTACTCATCTACTCATTCATTCATTCACATAAACATATTTTTTAATTGCCTAAAAGGTTAGTCACTGGCTAGACCCAATGATCCAAAAACAGTAACCACCCTCAAGAATTTTACAGTCTAGAGAGGGAGACACGTTTAGATGTCATTAAAAAACAAAACCTAGCATCAAGTTAAGTAGAACTTAGAGGAGAAAGCAATTAATTGAAGTTAACAAATTTTCTGAATTTCAAAGAATGGAGAGGATTTGCCAGGAAATGGGGGGAGGTGATCCAGGTGGAAGAAATAGGAGAAATAAAGACCCAGAGGCAGGGTTTAGAAGTTTAGGGATGGGGATTTGGTAGTGGATGGAGCTTGCTGCCCTTCAGGACAGGGGGCAAAGACAGTGGGAAGAGTTAGGGGGCTTTGTGGTTTGTAGTTTGGACAACTGGATGGATGCTGATTCCGCTGATTGCTCACTGGAAGCAGGAAGAGGCCAGATTGGGAATGGAAGAGATAATGACTCTGTATCTGAACTGCCTGCAGTACAGTTAGGCAGAGAGGGGCAGCCTTAGCTCATGAACTATGCATTAAGAATTGAAAATGTGCATTTGGCAACTGAGGTATTTGTGGATGGCTGAAACCCAAAAGATAGATAAGAATGAGTTACTCCGAAGAGTATTCAATGGGTAGATGGAGAAAGAGATTGTGAAGACCTGAGAAGGAGTAGTCAGAGGAAGAGAAGATTAGGAAAGAGAGACAGCCTGGAAGCCAAGAGAGAGCATTTTAATCATTTAACGTTCATTGTTATTAAGACCTACTGTGTGCCAGGCACTGTGCTGGGGACTAGAGATACAAAAGAATAAAACACATAGGGCTTATAAATGAAAGGAGGAAAACATAGAGAAGCAAACAGATCAATTAGAGTGTTAGAAAAAGAGAGAAAGAGGTCCATGATCCATGGAGGGCTGAGGACGGAGTTTCTGGGAAGTGCTGCAGTGCAATCCCAGAGGTTCAGGTCTGGAAAGAAGCTACTGAACTGAAGATCTAGGAGGTCTTTGGTGATCTTGGCAAGAGAAGTCTCCATAAAAGACAGTGATGAAGTAAGATTAAAATGGTCTAGAAGTGAATGAAAGGCAGTAATGAGGGGTGAGTGACTAAAAATTATTTTTTCTGACTTTTGTCAGTGAATAAAAAGAAAGAGGATGGTAGCCTGAGGAGGAGGGTTCAGGCATTTTCTTTTCTTTTCTTTTTTTTTTTTTTGAGACACAGTCTTGCTCTGTTGCCTGGGCTAGAGTGCCATGGCATCAGGCTAGCTCACAGCAACCTCAAACTCCTGGACCCAAGAAATCCTTCTCCCGAGTAGCTGGGATTACAGGCAGGCACCACCATGCCTGGCTAATTTTTTCTATATATTTTTAGTTGTCCAGCTAATTTTTTTCTATTTTTAGTAGAGACGGGCTGGTCAGGCTGGTCTTGAACTCCTGTCCTTGAGTGATCCTCCCACCTTGGCCACCCAGAGTGCTAGGATTACAGGCATTAGCTGCCATGCCCGGCCAAGCATTTTCAGTAATATTCAGGAATATCCAATATTTATTGAATGCCTATTACGTGCCATGCACCTTAATAGGTCCTATAGGTCTGAGATACAGTCTGTTGGAGGCCACAGATAAGGCAGCAGGCAGGTGCAGTGCAATGAAACACTGAGTGCTGGCTATGTATGATGGTGAATAGAGGCTGCCGTGGGAGAATATAATGACATCTAACCAGGCTAAGTAGGTTACGGAAGGCTTTTTGGGGTAAGTGACATTTGAGCTGAGGCCTGAAAGATGAATGTGGGGGTGGGGAGCAATTTCCAGGAAGAAGGCAGTGCGTGTGGAAAGGCTCAGAGCAAGAAAGACCATGGTGCAGAGGGAACTGAAATCAGCTCTGTCTGGCTGCTACTTGGAGCAGGGTGTGGTTACAGGGGTATAGCAGGGAGTCACATAAGTTTTAAAGCAGAGGAATGATACATTCAGATTTACATTTTATAAAGCTCTCCAGCTGCAGTAAAACTGGAAGGTGGGAGACAGCCTGCTACTCTTTTTCTTACATTCGTGGTTTGATAATTAAACATCTTGTATGAGTCAGGGTCAAGGCAGGAAACAGATGTCATACTCAGAAGGGTTTAAATGAGGAAAGTTTAATGAAAGGACTCCTTACAGAGTTGGGGGCAGGGTAAGGGACCCACAGTCTGGTAGGGGGCTGAAAGGAAGAGTAGATAATAGCCTGATTCCTCTCGCCTCCTACTTTCTGATCTCCTGCTGGTGCCTCCCATGATCCCAAACCAACCCAAGATAGACGGCAAAGGAGCCTGGGAGGTGCAGTTCACAGAGGGCAGAGTCGGGCACAAAGTAGGGCACTGAGAATGGATAGAGGCAAGGGGACGGAAAGACACCAGCACACAGGGATTCAGTCAGGGTTCACTGCAGGAAGCTGAAACCGCTCTAGATATTTCAAAAACAAAGGGATTTCATCCAGGCAATTCGGGGCTTCTGAAGTCCTTGGAAGGGCTGGAGGGGTAGAAGTCAGCAGACTATTGAATTCAAAGTCACAGCACATGTGGCAAATGTTACTAGTGGTCAGTAATATCTGGTCCTTATTTCTCAATCCCCTTGCAGTTACGTAGGGCCTTGTGACTAGTTTTAGCCAATAAAATGAGAGAAGAAGTAATGTGTCACTTCCAGAATGAGACAGTAAAAAGCCTTTCAGCAGTTTTCTGGAATCTCTCTGCCCTGCTACAAGAGTCATGGAGGAGACTTTGGGTCACGATGTAGCAGCCACAAGATTGACGCAGCCCAGATCTGAGTCAGCATATGGAGAGCAACTGCCCACACCTGCAGTAAATATTTTGTCCCTGAGAAACTTTTACTGTATTAAGCCACTGAGATTTTGGGGACTGCTTGTTACTACAGCATAATGGTGGCTTATTTTGACAAAAATGCAATGTAGCTGGGCTGGGAAGCTGACCATAGAACACTGCTACTGCCGCTGCCACCGCTGCTGACTCTGATACCCAAGAACACTATGAGGAGTCTGAATGCCATATACATGTCATCATACCTTGCTTGCAAGTGACATAGCAGCAGGAAGATAGCCTCCATTTCACTGGCACCTGGTTTTTCGTAAGTTCGTATATTTGGCAGGCCTTATCTGCACCTCGAATTTGAGTGGCAAGAGAGTCCGAGAAATGTAATTTTCAGTTTTCCAACTTCTTCAACAGGATGGTGGAATGGAAGCTGAGGTAGCAGCTCTAAGCATCTACTCCACTGCCTGTAATGCAAGTTTCTCAAAGGCAGGGGTGGTTTGCTAATTATCCTCATATCTTCATACCCAGTGCCGAGTGGCCAGATATTCAATAAATACTTCTTGAAACGATCTGGATTTATGGACCAATCCTAAGTGTTTTACCTCTCAGGTGAAACAACAGAGCTGCTAGACATGTGCTAAGACTACCTGCTGCCAGAGATTTGACAGTAAGTTCTTACAGTACGCTCTACTACGAGGAGAGAGTAGTAGAGATCCCCAATAAAAAGAGGAGGGGATGGGCAGAAGAAACAGTAACCATACCAATTAGAGAATAATAATGTAAGTTAAAATCAGGTTCAGCTGCAAAGAAAAGAAAACTCAAAACAATAGTGGCTTAAATATGACACGAGCTCATTTCTTCTTATTTAAAGTCAGGAGGTGAGTAGTCCAGAGCTGGTATGGGAGCTCCATGATCATCAGAGACCCAAGCTCTGTTGCTCCATCATCCTTAATATGTGGTTTTCACCCCATGGTTTAAGCTGACTACTGCTGAAGCTCCAGCCACCATTTCTTTTTTCTTTCTACTTTTTTTTGTAGTGGGAGTAGAGTCCAAACCTAGTCACCATTTATAATATTTCTTGATTTCAGTCAGCAAGAAGATGGAAGGAAGAAAGATATGCTCCCTTCCTTCCAAAACACTCCCTGGAAGGTACATACTCTACATTTACTTAAACCCCATTGGTGAATGGGATGTGAACAGAAGTGACGGAACCAGTTCCAGGCCTGGCCCATAGAAATCTCCCGCACATGATCCTCCTTTTCATCTGGACCTTGCTGGTCAGATTTTATTGTCAAGGGAAACTTTGGAAGTTACATGTTGAAGATGACAGAGCCTGCACAAGCCTGGATTCCTAGGTGATTGTGTGGCAAAGGGTTACCCTCTTGCCCTTCCACCTTAGCCAGGAGCACTTACGCTGAACTGTTCTGTGAGCAAAAAACAAACTTTCATTCTGACCTTTTGAAGTATTTTTGCCACAACAATCTAGCTTTGCCCCAACTAACACAAAAATTATTACAGAAGCAGGGTGCTCTTATAAAAACCTTGAACTCGTCAGGCAGGCAGTAGACATCAAGGAGACTATTACTGGAGGCTGAAAAATGGACCCATGGGAAGAAATTTGGTAAAATAGCTGCCTGTGTTGCGGCTCAGAGAATGATACCCCAAAGTATGGTACTTTGGTGTGCCGAACACTTTTGGATTAAAGGGATGGGAAGGCCGTAGAAGCTGCCTGAGAACCAAGAACTTTCTAATCTCTTTTTTCTCTGGGCTCTCTATGGAAGTTCCTTAATTTGACTGAGAAGAAAACTTCTTCCAAAAGAAATGCTGTTGTCTTAAGACTCCCTCCCTAGGAATCTCACAAAATAATCAGGAAAGATTAACCACTGGAGAAGAGAAGAGTACTAAAATTTGTCACTACCCAGATAGACTTTTCATTTATTCTTCTGACAGCAGCTCTGAGACATTACCTGGGAAACTCGATGTGCATAACAAGACAACCTTTGTTTGCAGTGCAGTTCTGCCCCTTGCCTACCTGTAACTTGTCCCATTCAGTTTCCAGAGAGAATAATTCACAAACTATTACCTACTCTCTGAGTTCATTCAATTCCCCTGAAAATCATTTATTATGCCTCAAAATTGCCTACATTCCTCATTTCCTTCTTCCCTGTGAAAAGGATATTTAAGCCTCGGCCATTTGGCCTTTCTTTGAGTCTCATGTTGCAGGACTCCCTTGTCCGTGTGCAGGATAAATAATAAATTGGATGCCTTTTTTCCTGTTAATCTATTGTCAGTCATTTCAGTGGACCTTCAGAAGGCAGAGGCAAGCTTTATTACTGACCCCATACCTATAAAAATCTGGAAGGAAAATAAGGTGCCTATAAACCCCATAGCTCTAGAAGAGGTTGGAAGATGGAATGTTAGTAAGTTATATTTACTGGCTGCATTTAGCAAGATATTACTGATAGAAACATGAGACAAGCTCATATGATAATTAGTGGTTTGCAAGCATAAATAAAAAGGAATAGAGAGAGTACAGAACTTTGGAGCCTCAAGGGGTTGGAGAAATTAACTGTGCTGTACTTCAAAGAATAGGAAATAAGATTGAAAAAGCTTCCGAGCAACAAGGGCCCATTAAGACTGAGCCATAAAGCAAAGATGACACTTAGGGTATGACCTTCACATTTAAGTCTGATGGCCTCAAAGTAGCCACCTTAAATTGGGATGAGGAGAGGCATAGTGGCAATGAAGCAAAGAAACAAATCAGGATTGAGAACTATCTCTAGGAAACCTTAGTGTTACTGGCATATGGAACTGACTGGAAACAGAGATCGGAAGGCTCTTCAGTTTTGAGGGACTGTATTGCTAAAGAAATCACGAGCCTGTGTTAAAAGCTGTATTCTCCCCAAAGAAGAGAATGTTCCTCGACACTCACTCCTTCAACGCTCACTCACTCACTCACTTTGAATGCGGGCTTGCAGGAAAAACTTCCAGGGGGCAGAGCCAGTGACTACAGAGGACAATGGAAAAGGGGGTTCCTTGCAGGGACTGGAAACAGGGTATGTCTGGGAGCATCCCCCACTGCCGGTTCAGGGCCGTGACAATGCCTTCCTGCAGAATTTCATTTTTGTGGTGGGCCAGTGTCTCCCTTTTCCTCTTTTCCAAGCAGAAGTATTTACTGTAATAATTTGCTCCATCATTAAATATTGGGTGTGAGCACGGGAAGATATCTTATTAGTTCATGGTCACAGTATAGTTTCTCACCCTCGGCAATATTGAACATTGGAACAGACAATTCTTTGCGTGGGGCTGTCCTGTGTTTGCACAGTGCTTAGCAGCCTCCCTGGCCTCTACTTACCAGGTGCCAGGAGCGTCCCCCGCACTCCCAGTTGTGTCAATCAAAAATGTCTCCAGACACTGCCTGATACCTCCTGGGGGACAAAATCACCCCTGGTCGAGAATCCTACAATGTTTATTCAATAATTTCTTTCCAGTAAGGACATCAGTAGAGTGGATCAAGATGTGCTCTTTAGCTGAGTAACTGTGATAGCCCTTAGGGCCCTAGACTGACAGCCTGTGGGGATCCTTAAACTCTGACCCTTCTTTCCCTGCCTCCTTCACAGTGTAATGTTAGGGTGGCTATGGGAATGATCTCTTCCTCACTTCTCCATAACTATGCCTGTCCTATCGGGCACAACTGGATTTCTCTTGCCGGAGATAATAAATACTAATTTCATTAACAAATACATTATGAAAGTTATAGAAAATGAGGCTCTTTCTCTAAGAGCATTTTAGAAAATACTAATGCTAGCCGGGCACAGTGGCTCACGCCTGTAATCCTAGCTCTCTGGGAGGCCAAGGTGGGCGGATTGTTTGAATTCAGGAGTTTGAAACCAGCCTGAGCAAGAGCAAGATTCCATCTCTATTAAAAAAAAAATAGAAAAAATTAATTGGACAACTAAAAATATATAGAAAAAATTAGCCAGGCATGGTGGCACATGCCTGTAGTCCCAGCTACTCGGGAGGCTGAGGCAGGAGGATCGCTTGAGCCCAGGAGTTTGAGGTTGCTGTGAGCTAGGCTGACGCCACGGCACTCTAGCCCGGGCAAAAAGAGTGAGACTCTGTCTCAAAAAAAAAAAAAAAAGAAATCCAAAAGCAGAAGCCGTATCTGGTGGTATTATGTATTCCACCTAGGCTTGTACACATTTTGGATAATTAGCAATTGTTGACTAGTTTACTAAAGATCAGGTTTTAAATAATCTACACATTATATTTTATGGTAAAATGAGCTGTAAATTCACACAGTACAGGAAAAGATAATGCTACATAACTAAGCAGATTTTTAAAAACAAAACGTTTTCCTAAATAGGACTCCTGGGATCTTGAAATACAAGAATAAGCCTGTACAAAATGCGCTTTCTCATCTCTACAGAGCTGCCGGCACCATTACCCCCAAGGGCACGAGGGAGACGGCCTGAGAAGGTGTGTGCAGGAGTCCTGCTTCTTGTTGTGGAAGATATTTATTCAATAAACATTTCCTGAAAATCAACAATGCCTAGATTCCTGGGTTGTACGTCTAAAGATGCAAGATATAACTTGTACTTCTCGCAGCTCAAGCTATAGCTGCAGAAAGAGACAAGAAAACAGGCCACAGAACAGAGAGGTAAGTTCTACAACAGGGGTAAACTCAGCCAGCAAACTCAGACAAGAGGCTGACTACTGTGGGTCAGGGAAGGCTTCCTGAAAAAAATAAAATCCAAGCCAGACCTAAAGAATTAAATGGAATTAGTCAAACTATGTGTTTTGGTTTTTAGCTGATCTTTGTTGTTTTTGTTTTTTGGTGTGGTCAGAGGTCGTGGTGGGGGGGGGGACCAAGACAATATCCCAAATAAAAGGCGTGTGAAAAGGCCCAGAGCTAGTCATTCCACATGGCCGGAGCACTGTGTTTAAGGACGAAAATGGACAGCCAGGCAGAGCTTCTCAAGGGCCCTTATATGAGGTTTATTTATGCACATGCCCACTTGGTGAAGTCACAGCCCTTGGATGCTCTTGCTAGTCACAGCTTTTATTAAACTTCTTATTTTGGAATAATTTTAGATTTACATAAAAGTTGCAGATATTACAGAGTTCTTATGTACCCTTCACCCAGCTTCCTCTAATGTTAACATAACCATAGTACATTTGTTAAAACTAAGAAATTAATTTTAGTACAAAAAAACTAAAGACTTCTTTCAGATTTTACCAGTTTTTCCATTTATTACCTTTTCTGTTCCATGATCCAATCCAAGTTCCCACATTCCACTTAATTTAAACACTTTTTAAAAGTCCTTCCTTTACTTCTGAGCACCAGTTTTATCATTTATCATCACTCTCCATCTGTGTCTCCCCAACTCCCAGTTTCAGCAGCCCACTCAGAAGGTGAACACATCCTTTCAGTACAGAGTGGAAGTTACCGGAACAGACGATTTGGAGCAGAGAGAACTATTAGGGATTTGAGAAAATTTAACAAAAACAGATATCAGTGACATCTTTACACCAGAAAGATGTACACATGTGTACACACGACCCATACCACCTACAAAATGAACCTGGTCTAAGATGCTGCTTCTACTCTGGAAAAGAAAACAAATTCAAAATTCAAACCAATCTGTTTCTGCTTCATTCAGTTTTACCCCAAAGTAGTAAATCCTGTTTAATCTCTCTCTCTTCAAATATCCCAACCACTAAGGTGGAAAGAAAAAAAATATCCCAACCACCCCAACACAAAATCACTTGCACACCCAACAAATCCTCAAAACAAAATGATAGGAAAATCATCTGGGAGTCACAACGGAAGAAAAGGATGAGTCACCCTCTCTTTTCTACATTTTCACTAAGGACTCTGACCATTGGGACAGAATTCCACCATATCACAACAATCTTTATAAAGACACTTTAGGAATATTACATTTCTTTCTGCTATTATTTATGACTTGCATTCTAAGCTTCCATCTCCTAAAACTCCCAAATCTACACCAACCTTGAGTAATGCCCAATTTCTAGAATCAAGGATGAATCCAGTAATCACTAATACTGAAGCAAATTGGTAACTTTTTCTACAACTAAACACAACTATTAACAATGATCATCCTTGGGAAGTAGAATCTAAGGAATACTTTAATTTTCCTTATGTTTCAGCTACTGAAAGCCACTTATCAACCATTCATCAAATACACATAAGGAACATAGCCCTATCTGAGAGTTAGGAAAAGATAGAAAAAAAGAAAGAAAAATCTCTCTCTTGTGTAACATATATAGTCTAGATCTGTACTACACTCACCACTGCTTTAAAGTTAATCAAATTTAAATGTAATTAAAAATTTAGTTTCTCAGTCCCACTCGCTACATTTCCAGTAACAACATGTGGCTAGTGGCTACTATAATGAACAGTGCAGAAAGTTCTATTACGCAGGGCTGAGTAAAAAAGACCTCAGAAAAAGAGAGGGGGCATTTGAAATGGGCATTAAAGTGAGCACTCCAGGATGACTGACACACACACACACCACTGGCCTTCCTGGAGTCTCATGTAATACCAAATTTCCAATGCTCTTCCCCAAATTGAAAAGAAAAATATTTCAAGGAGGCACTAGACAAACAAATGGGTAATAGGCTTTGATTGTACTTTTTTAAGATAAGCTTAGATAAAAATACCTTAAAATGAAACAAAATACATTATAAAATCCAATTACAGCCAGACGTGGTGGCACACACCTGTAGTCTCAGTTACTCAGGAGGCTGGGCAGGAAGATGGCTTGAGCCCAGGAGTTTGAGTCCAGCCTGGGAAACATAGCGAGACCCCATCTCTCAAAAAAAAATCCAATTAGGACCTCACTAAAAAGGTAGAGGGGAAAATGGAACTGGAATTAACTGCTAGACCATTCTGGAAATCTTGAACAAGTAAACTAAACTAGGGATCAAGGGGCACTATGCCCATCCAAATACCTTCCAGAAGGAGAAACATTTCCCAATAATCGAGGTCATTATGTAAAGTCACAGGCGATTAACCCCACGTAAATAAAAACAAGAAAAAAAGAAAACACCCACAAAACCAGTCTGGTACTTTCTAAAATGGCGGGGGTGGGGGATAGTCTCCTTCTGAAACCTCCGTCTACATCACCCAGCATGTGTTGCCTTGGCTTTCTTATCTGAAGAATGGGTACAAAAACAGTACAAACTTCACGTGGATTCCTTGAGTTAATACATGTAAAGTACATAAAACAGTGTCTGGCATATAAAAAAGACTAACGAAGTACTGGCTATTGTTTTTTTTTTTTTTGAGACAGAGTCTCACTCTGTTGCCCGGGCTAGAGTGCCATGGCGTCATCTTAGCTCACAGCAACCTCAAACTCCTGCGCTCAAGCTATCCTGCTGCCTCAGCCTCCTGAGTAGCTGGGACTACAGGCATGCGCCACCATGTCCGGCTAGTTTTTTTTTTTTTTATATATATTTTTAGTTGTCCAATTAATTTCTTTCTATTTTTAGTAGAGACGGGGTCTCGCTCTTGTTCAGGCTGGTTTCGAACTCCTGAGCTCAAACAATGCGCCCACCTCCTCGGCCTCCCAGAGAGCTGGGATTACAGGCGTGAGCCACCGCGCCCGGCTCCTGATTTCTTTCTTTTTTAAGCAACCTCACTTCTGGGTGTATCTCCAGAGGAAATGAAATCGCGGTGGCAAAGAGGTACGTGCACTTGATTTCCAACTCCTAATGAAGAGTTTTTGAGCAGAATTTGTAACTAATATTTATAACACCTGTACCATAAGCAGCCCATATTTTTGTTTAAAATTTTGTATTTTTGGAGAAAGAAGAGGAAGAGGAGGAGGAAGATGAGGAGGACAGGGATGGAAAAGGGTTTGTTTTGCACTTTGCTGAAAACCTTCGAATTGTTAATATTACCCCAGCAGCCTCTAGGATGAAGGGAAAATACATTTCCCTCATCTGTAAACTTCAAAATAAATAAATAAATAAAATTTTGTATTTTTAATTCCAAAAATAGGAAACTGGCTGTTACATTTCACAGCGAGTCTTACCTTATCCAGTAGCACGACCGTGCCGGGTTTCTCCGATTTCTGCAAGAATTGGAGGTTCCGGGGCTGCGGTTCATGGTGAATACCGTTGCTTTGCGGTTCTCCCGCAAACACGGCGGAGCACAGCTCACGATATTTAGCAGGAACTTTCAGAAGCTCAACCAGACTTTGTTGCCTTTTCATTCTGGATACTTTCTTTCCATCTTTTATTATCAACTTTCCAACTTACAATCATCAAACATAGCACGCTTGCAACTTACACGAAAGTTACAAGGCACGAACAATGAAAACCAAAGGAAATCTTCACTATTTAAAAACCAGAACCAACCACGAAATGTGAAAATAACGGTAAACTGGTACCTCCCCTGCCGCACAGAGCGTCTCATAGGCACCCGCCATGCTGTCCATAGGGACACAGGCCACACTGGCAGAAAGTGCCACAGATGTTTCTCAGCTGTCACCCACGTAGCTAAGATTGTTGCAACATTAACTTGAAATATTAAGTTTACATTTTAATTTGTATTCATTCATCTTACTATTCTTTGGAGATACTCTAAGGATATTTGCCAGACTGTGCCAAATATTCTGGATTTTAGCAACAGGACAATTGTTCTGGTACATTATGGCTGCATATTAATTGTAGATTCGCAATAGGAGGTTATGGTTGCCTTTGACAACCAAGGACAGATGATACTTTTGAGGCGTGTTGAGGGCCAATGGAACAGAAAAAATGGGCAGTTGGAATGAAGAAGGGATTCTTTCGAAGATGGAATAAATTTTAAAATTCTTGCATCATGCTTGGGTTCTCCCCAAAGCAGGTTCTGAGTCAAAGATTTGAGTGTAAATAGTTTATTTAGGAGGCTGGGTTTGGTGGCTCATGCCTGGAATCCCAGCACAATGGGAGGCCAATGCAAGAGGATCGCTTGAGGTCAGGAGTTTGAGACCAGCCTGGGCAACACAGCAAGATCCCAACTCTAAAAAAAAAATAGAAAAATTAGCCGGGCATGGTGGCACCTGTAGTCCCACCTACTCGGGATGCTGAGACAGGAGGATTGCTTGAGCCCAGGAGGTCAAGACTGCAGTGAGCTATGATGATACCACTGCACTCTAGCCCAGGGCAACAGAGCATAACCCTATTTCAAAAAAAAAAAAATAGTCTATTTAGAAGATAACCCCGAGATCCAAGGAGCATCAGGAGAAGAGGGAAATGGGAAGGGAGGTTGCAGATGAGAAGGCTCCCACTCCGGGCAATTGTAGGGTGATTCCTCTAGGGAGCCCAGAAAGACTGTAGAACACCCCCCAGAACTGCCCCACGCGGGATTGAGGAAGCCAGGCATCCACCCAACCATTCCTGTCTCTCCACAGCCGAAGGTCACTCCTAAGGGTGTCAGTTCCCAGGACTTCCATGTTTCCTCCGCATGCAAGCTGAGCTGCCCCTGTGGCCAGATGAAGTTTCTGGGCTTAGAGATACAGGCGGTCGAGGTAAGAAACGATGGGCGTGCTTGGGCGCTGCCTGCCATGCTGTAGGTGACATCCTGCAGGCAGGCTGGCGGGAAGTGAACAGTGCCTGCTCCAGTCTGAGCACTGATGAGAATGGACAAATGGGGAGAGTGGAAACCTATTGCAGGAAAAGGGGGGAGAATTGCTGACTGTCTGAGACCGACAAGAGGAAATGAGATCGGGGTGCAGTGGGTGAGTGGACGTCTCCTCCGTTCCCTTTCTGATTGAGGCAGGATGGCGAACCTCACTCGGGTCTCCGAGTTCCTGCTCCTGGGCCTCTCGGAGGACCCTGAGCAACAGCAGCTGCTGTTCATCCTCTTCCTGAGCATGTACCTGGTCACGGGGCTGGGGAACCTGCTCATCGTCCTGGCCATCGCCGGCGACGCCCGGCTTCACACCCCCATGTACTTCCTCCTGGCCAACCTGGCCTTCGTGGACGTCTGCTTCACCTCCACCACCGTCCCCAAAATGCTCGCCAACCACGTGTCCGGATGCAAAGGGATCCCTTACGCCGGCTGCCTGACCCAAATGTTCTTCTTCGTCTGGTTCGCGGGCATCGACAGCTTCCTGCTGACCGCGATGGCCTATGACCGCCATGCGGCTGTCTGTCACCCTCTGCACTACGCCAGCTCCGTGACGCCGCAGCACTGTGTCCTCCTGGTGGCGGCTTCCTGGACCTCCGCCTTCGGGAACGCCCTGACCCACACGGTGCTACTAAGCCGCCTGTCGTTCTGCACCCACAACCGGGTCCCCCACTTCTTCTGCGACCTGAGCCCTCTTCTGAAACTGGCCTGCTCAGACACCTTTGTCAACAGCCTGGTGGTGTACACTGTGGGCGCCCTGCCCATCATCATGCCCTTTGTGGGCATATTGGTCTCCTACGCCCGCATCTTTGGGGCGGTGCTGAGGATTCCATCTGCAGGAGGCAAACGGAAGGCCTTCTCCACCCTGTTCTGCGGGACACTCATCGGGGTTTATTTCAGCCCCATGTCCTCCCACACGGCCCAGAAGGACACGGCCGCTGCAGTGATGTACACCGTGGTCACGCCCATGCTGAACCCCTTCATCTACAGCCTGCGTAACAGCGACATGAAGGGCGCCTTAGGTGCTCTCGTCAGCAGAAAGTCAGTCATCATTCGGTGAACACAGGTTTGGGAGGTCCGAGTGTTCGAATACGGTACTCGTCTGTCCTGAATTTCCCTGCACGGCCCCAGTCTCAAATACCATTTTACTTTCATTTCATTTGTTTATTACTTTATTCTCCCACAAACTGTTTATTGAGCATCTATTATATCTCAGGCACTCTTTTAAGGGTGGAGGATACAGAAGGGAAAAGCCAAAATCCCTGACCTTGGGGACCTTATGCCCAGAATGAAGAACACCCAAGGGTTAAAAGGAAGTGCCCCAGACACCAGAGACACCAAGATTCAGGTCCCACTCTGGATTAAGGTTCACGTTAAGCTGCTATACAAAAAGACCCAAGACGCAAAGGCTTAAAAGTCATAAGCTTTTGAAGACTGGACTCTGTTTCTTTAGCAACATAGTTTCTTCCAAAAAAAAGAAAGAAAGAAAGAAATTTAGTAGACGTCTGGTCTACTTGCTTCTAGTTTGTTCAATTCCTTGGAATGACATCCAATATTTTTTTTTTTTTGAGACAAGGTCTCACTCTGTTGTCACCTAGGACTAGAGTGCGGTGGCGTCATCATATTAATAACTCACTGTAACCTCCAACTCCTGGGCTCAAGCGATCCTCCCGCCTCAGCCTCTCAAGTTGGGGGGCTACAGGCACGTGCCAGCACACCCAGCTAATTTTTTCTATTTTTTATAGAGACGGGGGTCTCACTCTTGCTCAGGCTGATGTCAAACTCATGGCCTCAACCAATCCTAACACCTCGGCCTCCCAAAGTGCTAGGATTACACGCAAGAACTACTGCGCCCAGCCCATTAATTCCAACTAATACAGAAGTTAGTTCCAGAAGTGGGGTGCTGCCATTATGAACATGACAAATTGGTTCTGTTAGCTTAGTGGCCTGGAGTTCAGGACACAAATATTGCAGGCTGGAAAGCTGGTGAACCCTTGCTATGTCTAAGAATAAAATTTGGTGAGACCATCACATGTTATCACCTAAAAGGTAGATCATGTGTCTACTGAACCTGTGTTTCTAGAATGATTGGAAAGAGCATGAATGTCATCAAAAGTCAGCCACTTCCTGCTCCTCATTAAGCCAAGAATTACAAGAAATAGATGATCTTAGGCAAGAGCTGGTCACCCTTCAGAGTCAGAAACATCACCAGATTGGAACGACCAACAGCTTTCTGCCTCCCAAACGGCAGACACGGGGTCTTCTTCCTTCCCACGGCTGTTGTTTCAGAGGGCTGCAAGGTGAGCCTCTATCAACTGAGAGTGACAAAGATGTGGGTATTTTAAGGAAGCAACTGCTGAAAATTAAACAGACATAAGAACTCTGGGCAGAAAAGAACACTGGGGCAGACCCTTCCATCTCTGTTTGCAAATCGGCCAAATCCTTGCCCAGCAAGTCCGCATCTCTCTTGTAAGACTTTGCTAAAAGCAGCACGGAGCACCAACTCACAATAATGCTCTGTGTCCCTCTGATCATTTCATCTACCGATGCAGACTCAATTACCCATTCGAACTGTCTTTCTCTTTCTCTAAGGCTATTGTTTTCCCTGCTGTTTGGCCTTAGCCTAAGGAGGATATACAGCTCTCCAGCCTGAAATACCTGTGCCCTCACAACCCGGCCATTAAGCGAATGCCATCTGGCCTCAGGGCTGCACCCCACTTCTGGAACCAATTACTGTATTTCTTAGGACAAAAGTCTAAGCTCCAGCGCAAAGAAGAGAGAGGTCCAAAATGCAATATTTCAAACAAGATAGAAGTTTATCTGTCTTTCCAGGTCCGGGGCAGCACGCAAGTCTTCCTCGTGCAATCATTTAGGAACTTAAGTTTTTTTCCATTTCATTTCTTCTTCAGTCGCTAAGACGTTGCCTTGTCTGCAAGCTGGCTCGTAAGTAAGTCCGTGCTCCAGCTTGCCAATGGGAAAAAAGAGAGCAGAGAGGAGGCGGGTGTGCGGTCTCAGAAGCTTCATGCGGAGGTGCACGCATAACTCACATTCATGTTCCATCCGTGAGAACTTAACCACCCACGTGGCCTCACTGCCAGGGAGGCTGGAAAGTACGATGTCCCTGCAAGGTCACAACTCTGTCTGCTACAGAAGAGGGGGAGACTAGGGTTGGGACAGAGCTAGCACTCTCCAAAACGCTTCCGCTATTTTCTTCCTGTGTAGCCTTGGGCCGGTCGCCTCACCCCTCTGAACCCCAGTGTTCTCCTAAATAAAATAAAGATAATAGTACCTACAGCCCAGAAATGTTAGGAGGGTTAAATGAGATGATGTGATGTATGCCTACTGGCAAGCAAGAGGATTTAAGATGTTAAATCGATAACCACATTTTATTTAAATGTGTATTAGGAAAAAAACACAACTAGTACCTCAAACCTGCACGTAAGCTAAATGACCTATTAGAGATTTCTTTTTAACAATAGATTTAAAGAAAAAGAAATATTGCCAGTAACCCCAGCTACTCGGGGGGAGGCTGAGGTGGAAGGATTACATGAGGCCAGGAGTTCGAGACCAGCCTGAGCAACGTAGCGAGACCTCGTCTCTAAAAAATGTTTTTAAAAATTGGCCAGACGTGGTGGCATGCACCTATAGTCCCTGCTACTTGGGAGGGCAAGGTGGGAGAATCACTTGAGCCCAGGAATTTGAGGCTGCAGGGAGCTATAATCGTGCTACTGCACTCCAGCCTGGGCAGCAGAGCAAGACCCCATCTCTAAAAAATTAAATTAAATTAAATTAAAATTAAAATAAAGAAAAATATCAAGTAAATGATAGTACCTCTGGTACACAGATACAGCCTTAGCAGACACTCTTGGTCACCTCTTCCCATGTTTCTTCAGCCCACCCCGTAGCTCACCTGCACAAAGTTCTCATACACACTAACAATTTCCAACATGGAATATTCTCGGCCCCACCCAAGAAAGACCAGAAGCACCAAGGTATTAATGCCCCACAGGTAACCACCAACCAGTGAACATCAAGAGCTGGTGGGCAACTACCCTGGGCACCCCAGCCCTTCAGCAGGACGTCTCTGAGGCTTCGGAGGAAGCCGAAGTCATTCGGAGGATCCCACTTGGCGCCCAAGCTGCCCGCGTGCAAATGCGTCTCCCCTTCCTGTCCCCTTTCTCCACCCCATCGCTGTGCTTCCTGGGACCACCTCCCAAAGATCCTCGTTTTGGGGTCTATAAACCCCCAAATAATGCATCTCAGACACTTGCTCCGTGCCTGGCACACAGTGAGCGCAACAAATGCCACTAGTTATCGCTGGTGTTACCTTTTTCCCATTGCGGTAAAACGCACGTGACGTGAAGTTTACCATGAAGTGTGCCGTTCGGTGGCATTAGGTACGTTCACGTGCAGCCATCACCACTGTCCACGCCCAGAACTGCCTTCG
>CAUYSK010114176.1:0-50388 GCA_963575035.1 Avahi laniger
CCAGGCCACACTCCTCGCTCTGCCTCTCGCAGCGCTTGTATCCCGGAGTGTCTGCAATGAGTGGACACTCCACAAGGATCTGGAGGCCCCAAGCCCTGCCTAGATTCTCCTCCAGCAGGGAGGAAGGGCAGGAGTGGCAAGGACGGGACAAGGAGCCTGGGTCTGGGGTCCTTCTGTGGACCCAGTCAGGCCAACCCTCTGACTTGGGAAAACGGCTCTGGAGACGGGTCCTGGATGCAGACAGTAGAGTCTCCTACTCCTCCAGCACCCCTCACCCCTCCAGCACCAGCCTCAAGCCCCGCCGGGCCTGTTCTTCCTCCAGGAGCAGGGATGCCAGAGGACGGGTGTGGGCTGCAGTGCTGCTCCTGGTGACGGGCCGGAGCCCACCCTGCCTGAGGTCTCAGAGAAGGTGGCGTGGCAGGGCAGGCACAGGCAGGGAAGCCGACCGGACCCTCGCAGCCATGTGTGCCCCTCTCACCCAGCCTCGCCCTCCTGGAACTGGTCTTGCTAGAGAACCCTGTGTTTGATTTCTTCATATGCTTTCACTGCCTGCCATTCCTTTTTCCTTCCTTTAGGGAACTGTCCTCTGAAAATAAAGATGGATGTTGCCAGGGCCGAGCCCCAGCTCAATTCCTCCTTCTCTTTCCTCTTAATGGATGTGCTGGCTCACATTCCTTGGCAGAGCATCTCAGAGGCATGGCCTGGTCATGGCTTGGCTTTGGAAACTAAGGTTTTCCAACATATGCAAAGATTTCTCCTGTGTTCCTGTTCATGTAGAGACAATTTAAAATGCCCCGTGTCCCCATCCTGAAGACCAAGGCCTGAGGATGAAGAGCCAAGAATGAGGGTGGGAGATGAAGGTGTTTGGCTTTGGCAGGGCCTCCCTCCTCCCTGGCCGGGGAGGGGACACAGATGAGCAAGATGGGCATGGAATGAAAGTGGGGTGCAGGAGAGAGGGAAAGGGCTTTGGGGACCAATCCTTTACTCTTAGCTCCCAAGGAGGCTGGCCAACTCCCTGGGGAGGACGAGGTGGAACCAACAAGACCTGGGGTGGGAGGAAGGGGAGGAGAAGGGACTTCTGGAAGGCTCTGTGAGCAGAGCCAGCCCCTTCCCTCAGGCCACTCCCTGCTCTCCCACCAGGGACCACCGGCAGATGCCCTGCTAAGAAGCCTACCCCTTCCCCACTGTACTCTTTGGAGCTGTGCACACAGACATCTCTGGGGCTCAAAGCCCAGGTGTTGGGCAGACATGTCTGGAGTGAAAGTCCTGGCCTCCATTTGGAGGAAGGGAGAGAATCTTCAGCAAGTCAATCTTCCTAACTCTTGGTCAGAGAGCGTGGTCCTAGTACCTACCTCTCAGATGGGCTGGAACATTTTGAAGCGAGGTAGCATCTGTAAACACCGGCTCTATTATAATCCTTCATCCCTCCTACCTATCACCTCTGTGATAGGAGCTGTGCTGAGCCATTATTGTGGCCAGTGTCCTATGCAGCTAGTGTGACAATCTCAAATGCCCTTTTCCTCCTGGAGTAGGGGGTGCTTAGGACTGAGAAATGGGGAGGAGGGAATCCTAGTCATTGGCAGGTAAGGACTCACCCCTCCTTCCTCAGCCATTTTCAGCTGGAACGTTCCAAGGCCCAGGACAGGAAGGGGGTGACGTGTGAACAGGTAAGCCCTACAGGGCAAAAGCTGCCTGAGGCCCCACCACAAAGCTTGGAGGGCCTCCGAAGGGGAAGGCAGAAGTCCCCGGATAGGGCTGAGGACAACAGTGTGCTACTTAGTGGAAGGTTCTGGTAACTCACAATTGGATTTTCGTGAAGAGCTCACACTTAGTAAAGATTTTGAGGAAGACTATCTCTAGGTGTATATTCGGGAGGTCAAATCCTTTTCTGAAGAAAAACCATTTTTAAAAAATTACTCTTGGGGTTCTGACCTGCACAGGAAAGCACACAGAACAGTGGAGAGGAGGACGGAGGAGAGCCCAGGTGGCAGCAGCCTCCCTGCTCCCGGGACCCTGACGTAGGCTTGTGAGTGTGTAGACATCTTCCTTTTGCAATTCTTAAGAGATAAGGAATTTCCCGAGCCTTGTTTTCTAGGCACGGCTCTGGGAGGATGGTGGTAGGTCAAGAGGGCCTTATTAGAGAAGCAGACCCCCGGGGGGAGGCTGGGGTGGGAGTGATTGAGGGTCGGTGAAGCTGATGTGAGAAAACAGATTCTCAGAGTTCTGGAGCTCGAAAGGGTCCTTGGGGCCACCGGATCCAGCCCTTCCTATTACAGACGGGAAAATTGGGTTCCAGAAAAGCTCGGTGGCTGGCTAGGATTGCACAGCAAGTTAGTGGTAGAGCTGCAGCAAGAACCCATGGGTTCTGCTCTCCTGTCCACACAATGCCTCTCAACCCTAAATATGACACGTCACAGGGTAGCTGGCTGCTGCCGGGCACGCAGGGCGCCGAGGGGCTGGGCAGAGGCCTGCGCTGGGCGCCAAGCCTGCCTGTGGAGCACGCGAGAGGCAGGAACCCACGCCTCTGGGCCAGATCTGCCAAGGACTTCCCCGTTGGTGACAGAGGGACCCAGGTCAGGCTGGCAGCATGGTTAGGGCTGGAGGGCCCACCTTGCCCAGGCCCCCGGGCCACCAAGGCGGGAACAAGAGGGAAGCAGTGACAGTGCACCTGCTGCCCCTGGAAGCAGGCCACGGTCTGAGGTGGAGACTGCCCCGCCCGCTGGGCGAGGGGATCAGTGGGCAGAGGGCGCCAGGAGGGGCAATGCCGGCTACTCGTGTGGTGTGGTCGTAGGGACAGGCAGGCTCTGTCCAAAGGCACCGATAGATGAGATGACCTAGGCTCCCCCCTGTCCTCAGCGCTGTAAGGGGAAGAGCCTGCTGCTGTAGCCCTGGGGTCATTAGGAAGATGCAGATTCCAGCCACGCTGCTGATGGCTGCCCTGCAGAGACGCCACCCACAGGAGCAGGGGACACGCTGAAGGAAGAAATTCCAGGTGTCAGGCGAGGGGCAGCAGGGCAGTCTGGGCCCTAAGGGGTTGTGCCAGCCCGCGGGAGAACGGCCAGGGTGGGGCTGCAATAAGAGGGGCCAGGCTCTCCGGTTTGGGGGCCAGGCGGGAGAGGCACCTGGGGGGGAGGCGTATGCACTGGCTGAGGGACACCAGGAAGGAAAGGGCACAGACAAGAGAGCCTTTTAGGACCTCCCACGATTGCAGTCCACCAGCAGGCAGAGGCCCAGGCTCCTGATGGGTAGGTGGTGGCCACCTCCGAGCCTCTGCAGTCTTACAAAGTCAAGCAGGTGTTGTATAAGCTTGACTTTTTAGGGTCCTGCCTTGCTGGGCACTGGCTTGGGTGGGGGAAGCAGGCAGAGGGTTGGGGTCTCCTCCACAGAGGTGGGCAGGGTGGGTAAACCTCTCCCCTGGGGGAAAGCAGTTGGAGGTGCATTTCCAGACTCAGCCAGCAGGTGGCGGAGGGGCCGCACAGACAACTAACTCCAGACTCCCAGGAGAAAAAGAACCTGTCTCTGGACCACAGGGTCTTATAGACTATGAAGACCCTCAGTGAACCCAGATACATTCACAAGCAAGGAACATGGGCGTCAGGGGCTTCTCTCTAAAGGCAATTCTGGTAAGGAGAACCAGGGCCTGATGATGCAACCCAGAAACAGAACGTTTTTGACTTTAGCAATGGAATGAGTGGCGTGATGATGAGCCCAGACTGTGTACAGGGATCTCAAGGGGGGGCCTCCAGGAATGTTGGTTTGGGAGGAAGTTGCTAATGGATGTTAGAATTCATATGGAGGATGTTTCTTTTAAGAGATGAAGGACTCAGGTGGCAGATGGAGAAAAATGAAGGGACTTAAGTGATCACCTACTAGGTGCCAGATGCTCTACCTACATCCTCCCTTCCAATCTTCCCAGCCTCTCTGCAAGGCAGGTACTACTGTGACTACTCCTAAGTTCCAGAGGGGGAAACTGGGGCTCTGGGAGAACGAGTAACCTGCCCACAGTCACACACCCAGAGGGAAAGCTGAGGATGCAGGTCTGCCTGGCCCAAACCTGCACCCTTCCTACTGTGTCCTGTCGCAAGCGGGGGCTGGGGGGCATCCCTCCAGAGGAAGCACCTATCTGATGGGTTCACAGTCTAAATGAGATGAGCTCGGTGTACGTAAGACACATGGCTGATGGACGGAGGCAGCATAATCACGCCAGAGCTGGAAGAGGGCTTGGGACCAGACAAGACCTACTGCTGGACACGTTAGGCAGCCAAATGGTGCTGGGTGACTGTCACGGGGGGAGCTGGCCACTCCAGCAGCCAAGAACTTTGACCCTCTCCCAACGTCTGATGTCTCAGTGCTTGTCCTCCTGGTGAAAGGGCTGGCACTAGATGGCCTGAGAAGGCTGTTCGGAAGACAATTGTTTGCAAGAGAAGAAAAAGGAATGATCTGTTGAGTTGAGAGCAGCCAAAGAGAAGGAATAGCCACTGAAGGTGAGCAGAGACAAATGCCTCAAACGAGAAGGCAGCAGCTGTTTCTGAACAGGGGAAAGAGCTGGGGGAGCCGAGGCTGGGGTGGATGGTGAGTGGGCCCTGGACTGCAGGCTGGGGAGGGGCTCTCACTAGAAGTGGGTAGGGATCAGAGCAGCTCAGCTCTGTACCCCCAGGGTCCAGCTGTCTATCCAAGATGGCAACCAGGGGTCCTGGGAAAGATAAGAAAGCCATCAGGTAAAGGGAGTGAGGGAAGAGGGGAATGGCAGTGTGCACGGTCCCCTTTGAGACCCGGTCCATTGCCACTGGTGGGGAGAGAATGAGGCTTCCTCAGGGGCTGTCTTCACCATGCCCGCCACCTGTGTGGTCTCTTCTTCGGGGCCCCGCCCTGGAGGGGCTGATGGCTGCTCAATCCTTGGTGACCCTGAGCCAGCCACTCAGCACTAGCAAGACTAGAGAGGGTTAGAAGACACCAACTCCCCCACCCATATCGTCACCCAATGGTTACATTGTCAACTTCAAACCCATTTCTGAGATGCCTCCAATGCTGAGTCTCATCCTGAGGCCATCAGTATCTGGGACGCTCTGCAACACAGCTTGAGAGAAAGAACTTAGGAAGAATCTTCAGAACAGAAGGGCCAGGAAGATGGAATCTGACCACAGCAGAGAGCAGGGCACACCCAGCAGCGGGCAGATGTCCAGAAAGAGCCTAGAGCAGGTTTCTCCAGGGAGCCAGTGTGCGGTGCCAGACTGCAGGCAGGCACACCCCTGCCATGCTGACTCAGGCATCCTGGGGAGACAGGGCCACGCCCAGGTTTTGGGGAAAACTGACATTCTTTCCAGCTGGGTCTGCCCTTTACCAACAAACATGGGATTTGCATTCACTGCAAAATGTCTGAAAGAGCAGTTTTTACAGGGAGAGGGGAAAGACTGGGAATGCTTGTTCAGGCAAGAGAAACACAGCCGCTGCCTCCACACCCACGTCGCCTCAGCCAAGGACACCAGAGCCCTGCCGCTGCCCACTGGCCACTGGTCAAAGCTCCCGGCTGCCCACCAGGGAGGCTGTTGCTGGGGGAGGTGCCCGGGTTGCCAAGGGGTGGCAGCGGTGCAGCCAGCCAGGCACTGGCTGAAAGGTGGTCCTGGCTGCAAGCCCAGTGCCCATTCAGCCCCTGGGCACTGCCCCTCACATTTGCTGCTACTGCCTCGAAGCCACTCAACCTCTAAGACTACACACAGAAGGGAGAGGCCAGGACGGAGCAGCCTGCACTCCCCCTGCTCAGTGCTAACGAGAAGCCCAGTCCGCTTCTCTGGGGAAGCTGGCCGCGCAGGCAGTCCTGGGACATGTGAGCTCTCCCCGACATCCTGATGAGAGGGCTGGCAGTGAGGGGCACCCAGCTGCTGCTTTCTGGAGTGGCCTCATGTCCCAGGGTCCTGCCTGCACTATAGACTGGATCTAGCCTTGGGGCTTGGGGGCAGCCAGGGCATGTTTGCCCCAAACAGTGAGCCCCGACAAAGCAGACTTATTATTGTCACAGACCCTAGGAACGCCAGTCCCTTTTAGGAATGTCATGCATGTCATCACCACATCCCTGTTGGGTGAGTTCGTAGAGCGGGCCCTGCTCTGGTCCCCAAAGCAGGAATCAGGCACAGTGCTAGGAAGACATCCCAGGCCTGCGGAGACTCACATTGTCTTCGATACCATTTCTTCTCCATGAAATCTGAACTCCGCCTCCTTTCCTCCCAGGAGGAAAGAGCATCTCACCACAAATGTCACAGGAGGGCTTCTGGGGCACCCAGAGCCTGGGAGGTGAGGGACGCCTCGCAGGACCCCAAGCCTTTCTCAGAGCCACGCCCCAGAAGAAGGGGAGATGCATTAGTCTCTGGGCTCCCTCAGGCCCCTGGGTGCACTAACTTTGGCTGCAGCAGAGGTTCGACAGTGACAAAGTGACAAAGGCAAACACCCGGCCCTTACCTCTTCTTACTCATCCCCGCTTCACACCAGCCAGCGCCTGGCAAACCACCCAGGGACCCTAGACCGAACCAGACAAGAGGAGAGTGGGAGAAACCACCTCTCTGAGCCCCTCCCTTTAATTTGCTACATTGCTGACATACGGGAATGTTCCAGACTTTCTGTAATCCTGCAGAGAGAGCTTTATAAGAGCAAGGAGACTTGGGGATTAGGTGGTTTATCTCAATCATGCAGGAAGGTTCCAACAGAATCAAGGACTGGAACGCTGACTGGGATGTCCTGACTTCCACTCTAGCCCTTGTGTCTTTTGTGAGTGACACCTTGTTTCTCGTACGCGGCCTCACATGTGCTTGTGCACTTACCTGTATGAAGGGACCGGTTTTCACCAGAACATGCTCTAATGTGAAAAAGCAAGAGGTGCGGGAAGGCAATGGAATCACACAACGAGGTGCTCTAGGAAAGGCTGACGCGTGGAATGGTAGCCCCAGTCACTGTGCGCACGAGAAGGGGCCTGTGGGGTGGCTGTCCTGCGGTGTGTGGCTGTCCAGAGTGGGGCAAGGGCGCCTGGTCCACTGCCATCCGTGTCCCCCAGCAGGAAGCCGACATGCACGAGTGAGGGGTTGACACGAAGCGACACCGCGTGGATCTATTCTATGGGGCACCGACACCAGACCACACACACAGGACCAGCAGGAGAGCCACTGCTACCCAGGCCTATCCCAAAGAGAAGGCGCAGCAGACAGCGTCCCTTCCTGGGAGAGGCCTGTGGTTGTGCAAAGGAGCAGTCCCAGGGCAGAGGGGACGGGCCAGCGCTGGCTTTGTGAGGAGCCTCCCAGAGCCGGGCCGGGCTCTCCCAGCCTGTGCGGGCTCCGTCCTCCTCTGTCTCCCCGTCAAAGGCTGATTGGGTACTAGGGCCCCCCGGAGTTTCATGGGTCTCCATGAAAACTTCAAGGGCTCAGAAAGAGAAGCAGCAGGAAGTCGGTTTCCATGAGGCTCTGGGCCTGGTGTTCATGTGATTCGCCATCTGGTTTCTTTCTGGTCCCAGGCACAGGCCAGTTTTCCCATCTGGTGGAGTGGCTGGCTCTCTGGAAAGGGTCTCCACTGGGCTCACTCCTCCTTCCCCCAGAGACATACTCAGGTCCAAGCAGGTTTTATTCCCCCCAACCCAGTGACATTCAGGAGTTCGCTGGAGGCCGCTCTGATGCACATGTGATACATTTGCGTGGACGTACACGACACAGACAGTGGTGGAGTCGCTCAGGTGGTCACAAAGGAGCCCGCACACCGGGACACCGTTGCATGCAGACACACAGGGACACACAGCAGAAGCAGGTGCGGGCGGGAGGCAGGGACAGCCCCAGCCCTGTCTGCAGGCCATGCCAGCCCCCAGAGTTCTCTCTCCTTCTGGCGGGGGCTGTCGCTGGGAAAAAAGGGCCGGGATACAGTTCACCACAGACAGGGAAGGGAGAGCCCCATGGGCCATGATAGGAGCTTCAGAGGGAACCGGGAGGGATCCTACAGCAGGAGCACAGCAGTGCCCTCTGCTGGCCATGATGGGCTGGTGCAGCTCACAGGCCTCTGGCCAGGCTGGAGGCAGCAGAGAGAGGTGTGTGTGTGTGTGGGGGGGTGTGTGTATATGTGTGTGTGTGTATGTGTGTGTGTGTGTGTGTGTGTCTGTCTGTCTATCTCACTCAGAGGGTACAGAGAGTGCGAAGGGCTAAAATATGGGCCTACCAGGGATTCTGCACAGGGAGGGCTCATTATACATGCATTTTTCTGGGGTATTGAAAATTTCCACCTAGAATCCCCATCTTTCCAACCCTCACCTCCTGGAGGTTCCAGGCAAGCTCACCCGGCCACCTGGAAAGGTGGGGTACGCGGAGGATCTATTGCTCCCTTGAGCTCCAGCACAGCATGCTACAGGGATACGTGCAGTGGTGAAGCCATGCAAGCTGCGAGCAAAACTGGTGCTTTCTTCCCCCTTGGCCGCTCCCTGGAGCAGTCCTCTAAACCTCAGTGGCAGCCTCCCAGGTTCCGCCCATAGTCCTCAGGGGCCTGCTCCAGGCACAGGCCCTAGGCCTCTGGCAGCTGGTCTGTCTAGGCGCCCCCATCCCCTGCCCCCTTCAGCCAGGCCACACACTCCTTTTCTACAAGTTAGGGGGCTGGCCCCTGTTATCCAACACCCTGGGCTTCTCCTCATTCCCGCGGCTCACGGACCCACAGGCGTCAGGCCAGGGGCTGTGGGAAAGGGCAGAGGGCCCTGCATAGGAGCGAGGGACCTGCTGGAAGGGTGGTTGTCCCCACCTCCCTGCCGAAGGTGCTCGTGGGCAGGGGCAGGATGGGACAGTCTAGTGGCACGTGTCTGTGTACGAGTGTGTGTGTGTGTACATGTGTGGAGGGGACACTGCACAGAGTTGCAAGGCAAGTGGGAAAAGGGACTGTGTTCAAAAATGAATCATCTGTGGATAAACTGTCTCCCCTGATGTGGATGGTCATGTATTTATACAATAAAATTTATTAGACTAGATAAAACCAAACTAATAGAGTCATGTCAGTGGACTGGCATGTCAGTTTCTTCTGGGTTGAAGGGAGGAGGGGAATTATTCTGAGAATTAAGAAAACCTAAGTAAAAAAGTAGACTGGTCTGAACGAGGCGTGTTGGGGGTGCCCTGGCTGAGCCTAGTAGGGATGAGCCGTCTCTGGCAGTAGTGACTCCCAGGAACTAGACCATTGGGACAGGAAACTGACCGGGGACGTTCTCTCGGTGGCTGCACGGTGAACTCGGGGACCCTCCCCTGCTGTCTCGCCTTCCTCCTCTTGAGGCCTAAGGAAGACACAGCCTCTCCTTAAAAACAAGCACCTCTGAGGCCAGCGCCACCCCCCAAGGCTTGGCTTCCACCCGCACCCCTGGGAGCGTGTCCCACGTGTCTCCCTGTCCGGGCGTCCTAGCCGCCTGCAAGGTCTCAGCAAGGAGCCACCCCAAGGCTTCATCAGAAAAGCCAAGGCAGATAGTTCAGAAATGAGCCAGGTTCTATGCAAAAGACCCCGGGGGGCACGGGCTCGGGCGAGTGGTTCCAAGCGGGGACCTTTACCGTCCCTCCTCCCACCCCCCTTCCTGCGTCAGCCCTTGTGGCGGAACCTCCTCTGACTTCGTGCTCCAGACACTCTGGGCTTCTCTGACAAGTGGCCCAGGTGAGAGGGCGAGTATGTCTTGTTTCAACGCCAGGTTTCTGATGAAAAGCACTCGCGCCCCCTTGGCAGAGTGCGCAGCGCCTGGGACACACGGCCCCCACTCACCCAGTCTCCTCCGCGGGTCGCTCTGGGGTCTGGCGTTCTTTAAGCTCAAGCTAGGGGAGGAAGAGGCCGGGGTCAGGGCAGTCGTGTTCTCAGACCCTGTGTAGATGCGCCCCTCACCCCAGCACACTCAGCACCGGTTCCTCCCGGGGCCAGCCCCTTCTGTGTTTGCACTTCTCAGTCTGCACCTCCTGCCTCTTGCCTTTGCTTCCCACCCTCCCCGCTGGCCAAGCCTGCTACACCACCCTAAGTACCTAATAATGGGCCTAGAGACCCCAGGCACGCTGCGGCGCCACCCCCGCCCCAGCCTCCCAGCGCAGGCCCTGCTCACCGTGGTGGGCTTCTCCAGGGCGGCAAAGCGCTCCGCCCAGCTGGCCGTGGATTTCTCGAAAGCCTCATGCCTCTTGATGAGCTTCTCCACACTGTCCACCGTGTGTCCAAAGTCCCGGCTGGCCAGGTAGGGCTCTTGGGCAATCAGCCACGCCTCAGCCACGGAGGCATCCCTTGAGAACTGGCACACCTCCAGCACTGCCCCAGGGGACAAGCCACAGACCCCTGTTAGCACCAAGCAGTCCACTCCCACCAGGGCCTGGGGGTGGCTCAGCAGCAGACTTGGGAGTTGCTGGGCAGGCAGGTGGCCTACACAGGTGTCCCTAAACTGCACGGACACCCTGCTGCCAGAGGCCATCCCGTCCCCACTCTGGGCCCCCAGCCCATCTCCATCAATAGCTATCTTTTTAAAACAGATTAATTAGGAAAACTCTACTTTGAAAGTAAGAGATAGTGTAGACGGCTCTCTTTGAGAAGCTGTCTTCAGCCTTGAACATTCTCTTCGCAGCCCTGGGCTATCGCACATAGTCACGGACGAGGAGTCACGGGACCAGTCTGGGCCTCTGGGCGCATAGCTCCTTGAGTGGTGGGCTCCTTGAATGGTGGGCTTTCCCTACCTCTCCCCAGCATCCGGCTGTGGGAGGACAAAGCTCCTTCTTTGCCCAACACTCTTCAGAACAAACATCTGGGATGCAGAGCCTTATCCTGACACCTTCGCAGGCTGCAGCTCTGCAGGGACACCAGCCCTGGCACGAGGCTGTGGGCAGGTGGGCAGAAGGCGGGCTGGGAGTAGGGCATGCTGGCTGGCTGGAGGTAGGCTTCCCGAAGTGTGTCTGCTCCATCTTCTGCCTGGACCCCCAAGGCCCCTGCCCCAGAGCTTTGCCTACGAATGGTGCTGTGGTGGCTTCTCTAGGCAGTGGTGAAAATCCACTCCTTGTGACATCTCCCCCTTCCCTTCCTCCAGCAGGGCTCTGGCCCCTGCCCCCAGGGTCCCTGGCTGCCGGGCTACACTCACACATGTGGAGCCGCTCCCTGCGGGCCTCCCACTTCTCATTCATCTCCTTCCTCCTGGACATCACCTGCTGCAGCTTCTCCCTGATCTGTGGGGAGGGAAGAGAGAAAGGCTCAGGCTTTGGTCACCCTCCCCACTGTATGGGGCAGTGCACACATGGATCCTGCAAAGGATGCCAGGTTTGGTCACACAGTTCTGGCTGCAAGTCTTCGCCCTCCTCCTTGCCAGCTGTGCAGCCTTGGGCAAGTTACTTAACCTCTCTGAGGCACATGTGCTGCACTCATGAAATTGGATTACCAACTCCAGAGCGCGTGCACACGTGGGTGCGAGGGAGGCTGCGAGCCTGCGCTCCTTTACTGAGCAGCCAGCTCCTCGTGGCGGGGAACCGGCTTGGTGTGGCTGCGATTCCGGAGCCTGCGTGCAGCCCCGATCTCCAAGAATGAAAGAAAGACGAGCTTCTCAGAAAATCCACAGCCCGCAGCTCCCTCCCAGCAGGCTGCCTGGCTGGCAGGAGTGGGGACCAGGGGAAGGAGGGGACCGTCCTGTGCCTGCAGTCCCTCTCACCTCCTCTGAGGCCTGGTGCTGCCGCTGCAGCAGGGACTCGCCGAGCTCCAGGCAGGCGCTGAAGTTCTTGCTCCGGGTTTCGATCTCCGCACTGATGCCCTGGTGATACTTCATGAGCAGTTCCACGGAGGAGACGTCCCTAGGAGCAGGAGGACAAGGGTGGGGGAGGCAGTTTGGGAAGAGGAAACTGTGGGTCACTCTGGCCCACCTCTGAGTGTCAAGCAGAGGGGCCGCCTCCCTGCTGCCTGTCCAGCCTCGCTCCCTCCTCTCTCTCTGGCCACCCAGGAAGTCCTCTGCCAGCCCAGCCCCAGAAGGGACACTGATGCCCTCGTGTGTTCTGCTGGTCAGTGGCCAGGGCACAGGCAGGGGGTACAGGGACCTCAAAAGCAGTCCAGGAATATTATTCAGCAGTAAAAGTGAAGTGCCGATTCACGTCAGGACAAGATTCACGGATGGACCTTGAAAACATTAGGTTAAGTGAAAGAAGCCAGGCACAAAAGACCACGTTACACGAGTCCATTTAACGAAATGTTCAGAACAAGCAAATCCAGAGAGACAACTAGGAGAGACGTGGTTGCCAGGAGCTGGGGGGAGATGGAAATGGGGCTGACTGCTCATGGGGACGGGGTTTCCTATTAGGGTGATGAAAATCTTCTAAACTTAGACTGTGGCGATGGTTGTGTAACTGTGAATATACTCCATTGACTAGTGTGGTAAATCTCCATAAAAATGTTAAAGATAAAAGTACAACAGTCAGGACAGGTACCCTGGGGGCGGGGACAGGGATAAGCCGGTGATAACTGCTAAACTGCCCCTCACGGGGCGCCCATGCCCAGGTGTCTGCCCCGTCTCTCAAGGACAATCAGCTCCTTCCTGAGTTTGGGGGGATGGCCCCCCATATTCCGGGGCTGGGGGAAGAGTGAACAGTCTTGGACCTGCCCTGCGTTGGCCAGGTGAGTCCCTTATTTTCCTTGACAACAGTGGTCACTATCCCCGTTGGAAAACCTGAAAGATGTCTTTCTCCCCACACTCAAGACTCCCCTTACTCTGCCATGGCCGGTCCTCCCATCGAGCTAGTCCATCTCCGCCTGGACCCAGCCTCAGGCCTCAGGTACCCTCAGCGATTCCCATGCACCCAACAGGTCAGGACCGTCCCTCTGGGGAGGTGCCCCAGTGTCGAACCCTGGCCTCCCTGCCTCCCCTGGCACTGAGTGGAGCTGCCTCGAGGACATCCCCTTACCTGGGCCTCTCCTGAGTCTCGATCTGCCGGATGATGCTCTCCATCCAGGAGAGGAGGTCGCGGGCCATGCTGAAGAAGCGGAATTTGTCCGCTGTGTCCACTAGCTGGGTGCGGCGCCCGGCGCAGGCATCCAGCAGTGCCTGCCACGCGGCAGACACCTCCTGCTCCTTGTTCTGGATGGCTTCCGCCTTCTCCGCAGCATACGCCGTCTGCAGGCGGGTGGCCACGTCCTGGAACTGCTGTACCTGTGGTTAGGAGAAACCAGATCCTGTTCCCTGGGTGTCTCGAGCCTGGGCATGAAAGGGCATCTTTCTCCTCTGGCTTCCCTCCCCGCTGGAAGGCAGGGACTTCAGCCTCCCCCAGTGGGTGCTGTAGGAGAAAGCTCCTTGCTTTGACACCTCTGCCCACACAAGACACCCCTTGCACTTCGTGAGGATTTGGGAGTGAGAGGGACTCTGCCCTTTTATCTCCTCAGACGTGCAATAATGAGAGTAACTACATACCAGGCACTGTTCCGAACACTTTCTATTTATTAACTCCCTCCATCTTTACGACCCCATGAAAGAGGTACTGTCACTACCTCTGATTCTGAGATGAGGAAGCTAAGTAACTGGCCCCAGGTCCCTCCTAATAGTAAAAGGTACAGCTGGCACTGCCACCGTGTCGTCAGTCCCTATTCTGAACCACTCTGCACACTGCCTCTCCCAGGAAGCGGCTGTACCAGATTCTGACTGGCGCTGGCCCCAGGGACGATGAACCCTCACTCCTGTGGCCTCAGTGGGGCTACACCCGTCTCAGGGGCTCTGGCATCCCTGGGCACAATAGCTACATACCAGGCCTCACCTCCACCTGGAGGACAAACCCCTGAGAGGTCCCCTTTTGGGTCTAACCTACCTTGGTGTTCTGTCCCCGACCCCCCGGGGCTGGCCCAGGACTGCATAGCTGCCCCCCCCACTATGCTAGGAGCCTGGGGAGCCCCTGGTAGCTGGGGCCCCTTGATTTGTCCTTTCTGTCACAATGAGCTCTGGGGAACCCTGGGGATTTGTGGAGGGGCCTCCAGGAGCACCCTAGTGACAGGGGAGGAGGTCTAAGCAGATCTTGGGGTCCCTCCAGCTTCCATGTGGAAAGGCTGAATCCCCTGGTGGCTAAGCACATAGGATCCACAGCCAGGCCGCCAGGTCTGAGTCCTGGCTCCACTGCGGTCTGCAGGTTCTGGGGCAACTTATCGACCCTGCACACCTTACCTTCCTCATCTGTGAAACGCAGACGATGCTAGTACCTACCTCAGAGGATGGCTACGAGGGTCCAGTGACTACATATACACTTAGAACAGCGCCTGATGCTAGGAAAGCGCTATGTATGTGTTTGCTAATAATACCGTACAACCAGGGGATGTTGCATCGTAAGGTATTTTATGCTTTGCCTTTCTAAGAGGATTCGGTTTAAAGAACTACTTCTGAAGCCAAAGAGTCTCTGAAAGCCACTGCTCCCTGCCCTGCGCTGCTGGCTCCCTAAGGAGGCAGAATCTCCTGGCACCCATTTAGACTCCCCTCTGGAGTCAGGTGGGACCTGGCCGTGGGGCAGCCACGGAAGGCGGAAGGCATAAGGCACCTGCATGCCCAGCAAGTGGAGCTCCCGCTCGAAGGCCGTGTGCACCCGGTGGAAGGACTCGGCCGTGCTGGCGTCCAGCCCCACGTCCTCGGGCAGCTCCCGGTGCTTCTCGTCGATGAGGCCCAGGATCTCCGTGCCCGTGTAGAAGTAGCGGTGCAGGTCGTAGGAGGCGGCCAGCAGCTGCATGCGCGTGTCGATGAGTTCCAGCAGGTCCGCCCACATCTCGTTCAGCCCGTCCTTCCACTCTGCGATGGTGGCCGCCTCGCTGTGGCCCGCGTCAATGAGCCGCTCGATGATGGCATTCATGTTGTCTACCCGCTCCTGCCCGATCGCCCCTGTCTCCCGGGCAAAGTCCCGGAACTTGTCCCGGAGCAGCTGGACATGGGGCAGACAGAAATGCACTTATGAGGGCGCAGGGGCAGGTGGGTACCACCAGCTGAGCCCTGGACTTTCCCAGGTGGCAGCCACAGCACCTGGGGACATGCCCTCACCCCTTCCCCAGGCAGGCCTGAGCCCGCTGGTCACACCTCACGCTGGTGTGACAGTGTCCTGCGCAGCACTCTGCAACTGGCAGGGGCGTCGTGTGTGTCTGGAGTGATGGCTGGGCCGCATCACTGCATTACAGGAAGACAAAACCAGCGGGAGCTGTGCCTACTCACAGTAACGTGGTCAAAGTCTTGCCCCATTTCTGGGGAAGAGGCCACCAGCTCCTTCTCTGAAATCCACTGCTCCAAGTCTTCGGTCTCCCTCTTCAGCTGGAACAGGTGGTACTCGTCCTCCAGCTTCCGCTTGCGCGTTTCCGCTGTGTCCTTCAGCCTCGCATACTGCTTGTCCACTTGCCCCTGCAGTCTGATGATCTGTTCCCTGGGATTCAGAGTGAGGACACCCTCAGAGACGCCAGCCAAGCACCCAGAGCAGCAGCTCAGAGGAGCCGACCTGCTCCTCCCCAGCCCCTGGTGGCGTCAGGTGGGGAGTGAAGCTCAGGAGAATGACAGGGGCTTTGCTAGGGGAAGGGCTGGGGAGAGAAGGAGCCACCCTCGAGACCAGGATGCCTCAAAGGATGACAACGGGTCCTGGAATTCTGCCCTGGAGGGGTGCGTCTCTCGACGCCCCTCACTCTGGGAAGCTCGCAGAGACAAGTGCAAATGCTGAACTTCTCCATCATTTCCCCAAAGAGGCTGACGGAGCAGCACTGCCTGAGCCGCGCTCCAGCAGCAGGGTCCCTGGAAGGGACCCTTAGGGAGGAACAGCCTGTACCGTGGGCTCAGACCCGGGGGCTCCCTGGAAGATGTCTGGGGTGCTGCTGAGAGTCTGCCATGGCGGGTGCCCTACTGGTGGCTGAGCGCAAGGCCATGACTGGGGCAGCCTGTGTGGTCCTGTGCCCTGCCATTTCTGCAGAATGCACCCTCCACTGTCTGGATGGGTAGAGGTGCTCTGCCTTCACTCCTACGGAATGATTCTGCTGAGACACCGTGAGGTCCTGAAGTACCTTCTGGACCGTAAAAAGAAAAGCAAAAGTGGTCTTTAGTGTCTCTCAGCATATTCCAGCTCTTTGGAAGACTGGAGCTCTCAGTCCACCAAGAGGGTAGTTTTGCGACTCCCTGCTCTGAACGCTTTGCAAACCAGGGCCTAGCTGGCCTAGTTAGAAGTTACTCACACAAAACCAAGGCGTAAAATGAAATTGGCCCAATCGACTGTCCTGAAGCACTTTTCTCAAAGCCTATTTTTTGGGAAAACTGCTCCCATTTTCCTCTCTTAGACCTGCAGGGACACTGGCTGGTGAGCCCGGCTGTGCCCGCACCCTGGCCAGGGGACCCGGGGAGGCGTACACACCCCTCGGGGTGGCCTGAGGACAGCAGGCCCTGGGCGCGACCGGCCAGCTGCTTGATGTTCCTCCCGTACTCCTCCACCGCGCGCTGCTGCCGCAGGTGCCGCTTCAGCATCACGATGGCGCCCTCTTCATCCTAGGGGCGGCGGCTGTGTCAACGCCAGGGCTTGGCCCGGCCACACTCCCTCCCTTGGCAAGTCACAGCCCAGCTCCTGGAGGTGGCCAGGCAGGAGGACAGCCAGGCTTGCAGGGCCCCACGGGACAGCCACGCATGTTCCCTACCCGTGCTCTGACTCCCCAGTACAGAGCCCATGGCGAGAAAGGTGGGGAACTCCTGGGTTAGAGCAAAGCTAAGCGGGCAGAGGGCACCTGGCTGCAGCCCGTGCACCTTGGGGGTGAGCTCGAGAAAGTCCACGGCCCCCTGGCTGGCACCCCCCACGCCCCCACCCCAGCAGACCTCGGGGGTCTCGGTGGAGATGACATAGAGCTCCTGCTCGCCGATCCAGGCCTCGGCCTCGCCCGCGTCCAGGTAGTACTGCTGCGCCTCATTGGCATCCCGTAGGCGCTGCAGCCGCCCAGCTGCCGCCTCCTGCAGCCGGTCCCACGAGCTCCGCAGGTGCCCCAGGCGCTCCTCGAGGTCCTCGCAGTCGATCTCCGCTGCTGCCACCAGCTGCTGCCCTCTCTGTAGCACGTCCTCCACCCGCGGCGCGTGGCCCTGGATCTCGTTCTGCAGGGTCTGCGCCAGAGGGAAGGGCTCAGGGCAGGGCCTTCCCACCGTGGGGGGTGCTGCTTCCCCTGGACCCCCCTCACGCCTCTGGTGACCACTTGGTGGCAGGTGCCAAGCACTTCCTGCGCACTGCTCTCTAACCCTCAGGTGGCCTGAGATGCGCACTTGGAAGCGGGCAGTGAGCGGCACAGCAGGTGTGAACACAGCTCTGCCCGACTCCGAAGCTGTGACCCTGACGGTGCCGCGTTCTTTCTACGCTCGGCAGAGCTCGACTTCTTAGGTGTACGCGTTGGAGGAAAGGAAATGGCCGTTTTGATATTTTAGCAGCTTTTGTTCCAGACAGACGAAGAGTTGACAGCTGCCTCTTGTTCAGGGTCTCAGGCTTTATTTTTCCCAATTTCTATTCTCGAATATTTTATGAACTGTGTATTTCTTGTTTGAGCCTTCTCTGGTCACCAAAGTGGACTTTTCCTCCCACTCTGCTGACTGGGTCACCTTTTTCTTCAGGAGGCCCTGACACACCTGCTGTTTACTTTCGGGGTCCTGGGCCAAGGCTAGCTGCTTCTTACATGTGGGCTCTTGGGCTCCTTCTACCTTGTTTCCTTCCTTTCCACAATTTCCTCCCGGCCTTTACCACCACCTAGAAGGCAGGGCAAGAGCAGCCCACACGGGCGGTGCAGTGACTGCCAGCATTTGAAACATACAAACCAGCCACATCCACAAGCCACCCAACCTGCTGAGACACATCTTCACACTTTATGCTCAGAATCTAGACTTTGACAATTTCCCTGCAATTTCTCTGCAATTGCTTTCAAACAACCCCTGTTTTCAGCTCCATTTGCCTCGACTTCCCTGGAGATCTTATGACTTCTGCACAGTGCCCTAATTTAAACAATTACTTTCTAGTTTCCTGTGCAGGGTGCTTGCTTATGATGTCTTCTTTCCTGTGTTCATTCAGTAAATATTTATGAAGTTCTTTCTGTGTATCGGACCCTGTCCTAGGCAGTAGGAAGAATATGAAACGAGATAAACAAAACTCCCACACTCACAAAGCTTATACTCTGGTAGAGGAGACAGCAGGTAAGCATGTAAACAAACGAATACATACAGCCTGGGTCTTCCTCTCTGGGTGCCATGAGGAAAATACAGCAATGGGATAAAGAGTGTCTGTGGAGCTGTGGTTGCCACTTTCGCTAAGGGAGTCAGGAAGGCCTTTCTGCGATGACTCTCGAGTGAGACATGAATGACGAGAGGGAGATAACCGCACAAAGATCTGCGGGTGAGTGTTCCGGGTAAGAGGACAAAGCAAGTGCAAAGGCCCTGGGGTGGAAACAAGCCTGGACTGTCTGAGGCCAGAGAGGGGGCTGGAAGAGCTGGGATGCTGTGAAGGAGGGTGAAAGTGACAAGACATGAGATTTAGAGGGAGGTAGGGGCCAGCTCAGGCAAGGCAGTGGTTCTTAACCCTGACCGCCCACTGACTAATCCAGGAAAACAGATATGGCTAGGGCATCATCCTCAGAGGTCCTGATCAATTGATCTGAGGTGGGACATGGGCATTTGTCTGTTTAAAATTTCCCTAGGTGATTTTAGTGTGCAGTCAGGGGTGAGAACCACTCATGTAGCACCTTGCAGGATGTGTTCTAATTGCAGCAGGTAGCTAAGTCCCTGACCAGCAGCATCAGCGTTACCTAGGATCTTGTTAGACATGCAAATTATCAGGTTCTATGCCCAGAGTTTGATTCAGTGGATCTGGGGTGGCACCTGGTCAATTGTGTTTTAACAAGCCCTCTGGGTGGATGCACGTGGAAGTTAAGAGCCACTGCAATAGAGGTTTCAAGTGACGAAATAACAAAATTGGATTTATGCTTTAGCTAGGTGAGCCTAAAATAGTCTCTACTTGGGCAGTCACGTTCTGCCTTTCCCTTCCTGGTTGGGAGAACCTCACCTGTATTTGTCTTGCCTTTCTCCTGAAATTGCAACTGCCAGCCAGGGGAGTTGAAAAACCTTTGCACAATTCCACTTACTGAGACTGGATAAAATCAAAAGTCTTTAGTGTTGGAGAGATTAGAGTTGGCTCATTTTGTAACTGAGGATACTGAGGCCCCAAGGATACTGTCGCCTGTCAGCCTTCCCCCTAGACTGAAGGTTGTGGCATTAGCTGAGCTTGGATCTCGATCGTCTTCTAGCCCAGGTCCCTGTATGTGGCTGCTGGAGCCTCTGTGACTAGATCATGTCAACTGGAAGCAAAGGGCCCATGGAAGCTTTGAAGACACCTCTCTGTATATAATTCAGGCCTGTGCACCACTGCTGGGCTCAAATGGTGCAGTGAGCAGATGCCAGCTGCTGTCTTCTTGGGGAAGGCAGTGCTGTCTGCCGTAACCTTCCTTCCACCAGGGAGTGCAGCACCCACAGGAGCACCCTGGGACACGCTACTCTTCTTCGGAACCTACGTTCCCAGGCTCTCCCTGCTGACCCAGAGAGCAGACTAGGCAGGGGAGGGATTCTCTGCCCAGGAGAAGGGTCTGCGGCCAGCCCCCAGCTGGGCAGGAAGCCATTGCAACCCCACGCAGCTGGCTGCTTGTACAATTCAGGCTCCTGCTGCAGCCCTGACACAAGAGGTGGTGTCTGGCCTCTGCTCATGTCCAGGACACTGACCAGGGCCAATCAGGCCTAAGAGAGCACCAGCAATGGATATTTGCTCCAAGGGCTCAGAGTTCAAGTTCAGTAGCTTCCTATGGGGCATGAGCCCCCTTTGGTATCCTCAGATGTCCAGAGAAATGGGGCCTACTTACCCCGAGGACAGCACACACACCTCAGCCCTGAAGTGGGGCAAGGCAGTGTCATGAGAGGGAACACACCTCCTCTCAGGGAGGCGCCTGAACACAGAACTATGCAAACACGTTAAACTCCAGGCCAGGGCTCCAGGATCCTGCATTGCGTGTGTCTGATGGAGTCTGAATGGCCCCAAATCCCTGAGCACCAGGAGTCCTCCTCTCCTGTGATCCTCCCAGAATTCTCTCTGCAGTCACCAAAGCCTGCTCTTCCTGCTGTGAGACTACAGCTACAGTCTGGGGACCCCAAAGCCATCAATATGAGCAATAAGCTGCATGCTGGCTGTTGGCAGGTCAGGGCTGGGCCTTCCCGGGTGCCAGGCAGGGGTGGGGAGGGGTGGGGGGCTGGCAAGTGAGGCAGGACTCACCTGGTTCTTCTTCATGAACAGCTGCACAGTTTGCAGATTAGTGCCATAGTCGGCTGACTGGGCCAGAGGCAGCCTCTCCTCCACCCAGAGCTGCAGAGATGAGAAGGCAGGTGACAGCTGGTGACAATCATGGCCACCCTTTCCTGCACCCTCACCATGGGCCGGACAGAGCTTTGCTGGCAGTGTCTCCCTGGTTCCTCCCATCAGGGTTGTGCCCCCATTTTAAAGATGGGGATACTTGAACATTTGGAACTGAGGTCCCAAATAACTTGTTCCTGGTCACACAGTGGGAAAGTCACATAGCTGGATCTCGAACCCCAGTCTGTCTGACCCCGAAGTCCATGTTCTTCACCATCAACCCTAGCAAGTGTGAGCAAGTGGTAGCGAGCTACCATTCAGAGAGAACTGGCTTCACTTTTCCATTTAACGTAATCATCATCCCCAAATCCCTGAGAGATAACGGGGTGAGATGACCAGTCGTCTGCTGCCAAGAATTGCTCTGGATGGCAGCCAGCTACCCCAGTGGCAGCTGGTGGCTCATCCTCAGGGGTGGGGAGAGGCTTCAGCTCACGCACCGTCTCATCCTCTAAGTCCCGGCTGATCTGCAGCTTGGCTTTGGAGGATTCTAGCTGCTTCTTCCTCCTCTCCAGAGGTTCCAGGAGGTCCAGAAATCGCTTCTCGATGCTCACGTCTGCATCTCCTACCTCCTCTTCCAGCGAGGGCACCTGGGCAAACAGCTCGCCTAGCTCCTCCTTCCGCACATTCACTTGGTCCTCCACTCGCTGAGACACAAGGGCATGGTGTCAGCACAGGCCTTGGCACCCAGGCAGCCCCTCCCTTTCTCCTCATTTATCTGTGTCCCACCGTCTTTTAAGGCCCAGTGTGAGCACAGCCTCCTCCAGGAAGTCTCCCTGGATGCTCCCATCCCCCTTTGCCTCCTCTGAGAGCCTGCCCTATATTTCTCATGCATCCTTTTGGATCCCTATCCTACCCACAGCAAAAGGGCTAGAAGATGGATGATGAACCAGGAGACATTTTTGTATGATAAGAGCAAGTCCAGTTAAGAGGAACGGGAGGAGTACTTACTTTAAGGTTTCCGATTTGCTCCCACCATCCCTTCTATCCTAACACTTTGACTCCACAACCCGCTCACGTGCCTTCAGCTTCACCAACATGCGGTTGACACTGGTCAGGTCCTTGCCCGGGTCGTCCGATCGCAGCTGGTCCTCCATGGCGCTGATCCACTTGCTAAGGTCGGCATGGGTCTGCAAGCGCAGGTCCGAGCTCCTTGCGGCCGAGAGCTGCCGGGCTTTCTCCTTTGTGGTGGTCTGCAGCTCATCCCAGAGCCGGTGCAAGGCATCCAGCCTCTGGGACACCAGGTCTGCATACTGGGGCTTCTCCTCCATCAGCTGTTTCCCTTCCTGCGGGGAAAGAGGAGAGCTCACCCTCTGAGGCCTTGGAGCTGCCCTGCTCCTGGTGGTTGCAAGAGGCTACCCAAGGGGAGGTCAGCGAGGCAAAGAATCTGCACAGAGCATGGGTGAGGCTCAACTGAAATTGACTCTATGCTCCCAGAGCTATTTGTAGGGGAAGGCAGGGCAGGGAGAGCAGTGGGTAGGGGGCGATGACTCAGGGAGCCTACAGCTCCTCATGCAGTGTGAGACCAGGGATGCTTTATTCTTCTCTCCATATTTCCTGGACCTAAGACAGGGCCTGGCATTTTGCAGGAACTCAGTGAGTATTTACTGGATGAATGGATAAAGCCATTCTTTGGCAGTAGGGTGAGAAATCCTTCATAAATACAGAAAAAATGTTATTTAAGAGAAAAGCCAAGGGCAGATCCTATAATTAACAGGGATCAACTGGCACTAAAACCAAGATTCCAGATCCATGGAGGAATGGCCAGCATGGTAATCTGCCTCTGTGTTCCAGAGGTTGTGCACTAACCTTCAGTGATTAAGCACCTTTGGAGCACTAAATACCTAATATTTCTTCACAGATGAGGAAACTGAGGCACGGGGAGGTTAAGGAGTCAGTCTGGCTCCAGAGGCCACACTCTTAACCACCATGCGGCCTGGTGTGACTGCTAGGGCTACTTCTTTGTGGACAGCCACAGCAGAGAGAAGCGAGGGTACGCGATTTCCAGATCTAACTCCAACCACATTTTGACTTGTGCTACAGGGCAAGCTCGTCACAGAGGGGGCCCTTGGTTTGCCATCTACAGGGGCTGTGAATGGCCATGCCCTGTGCTGTCCGGCCAAATGATGAGGATTAATGGCTCCCCTGGGCCACCCTGGCCACTTCACGTGTTCCCCTGGCCCTGGGCAGGACAGTGCTGGAGCCCTGTGAGGATAACAGAGAGCAAACAGTGAGGACTGTGGTCCTGGCACTGGATGCTGAAGCTCTAGTTAGGGTGTCCTCCGTGTCCTGGACTGTCCCCAGATTCAGGTGGCCCAGCCAAGAGGCACCACTTCTGACCAGGCTTAACAACGCTGGCTATATCAAGAGTTCTGGAGGTTTAACTACTATTTAGAGAAGGGTTTTCAACACCAAGTTCTACATTGTCCAGCAAGCTGCAGGACGGTGTCTACGTCCCAGGCGAAGCCTCACTCAGGCAAGCAGATTTGCGCAGAGCAACCCCACCGGCCACTAGCTCTACTTACTGCATCGATGTTCTCCAGCCACCCTTGGTGGGAAGCCAGCTCTGCCACAAATGCCTGGTGCTTCAGCCACATGTTGTGAAGATTTCGCGCTTCACCATAGGAGACATCCTGAGAGGTCAGCAGCTTGTCATTGATCCAGAGAGTGAGCTGTGGGCAGAAAGAGGGGGTCCGACCGTCCCTGAGTGTATCTCTTCGGCAGGGCAGGACCCGCTGCCCACCCTGGCTGCAGAAGGAGGCAGGAGTGCACGAACAGAGGAGAACTCATCTCCAATCCTGGGGCCCTGAGGCCCCGCACAGGTAAATTAACCTACGGAGTGCCAGGGCTAAGATGTGGGCGTGAGTGTGTCTTCCCCACTCCAGTGAGCAGTGTGAGACCAGGGATGCTTTATTCTTCTCTCCATGTTTCCAGGACCTAAGACAGGGCCTGGCATTCTGTAGGAACTCAGTGAGTATTTACTGGATGGATGCAGAAAGCGGTCCTTTGGCAGTAGGGTGAGAAATCCTTCATAAACACAGCAAAAATGTTATCTGAGGAAAAAGCCAAGGGAAGATCCTATAATTAACAATGGGGAAAGAACTGTCATGAGCACCCATAGTTTCGAAGATGTCCTGGCACCACACCAAGCCTGGCTTGTGCCAAGGCAGAGGTAGATGGAAACGAAGTTGTCTGGGCTGAGAGGAAAGGGGAATGCAGACGAAAGCAAGAGAGAAGTGAGGGAAAGCCCCAGTCCACACGGGAAGTACTGGCAACGGAGGGCCCAGGAGGGCAGATTAGCGACCTTCCTTGCACAGCTGCCCCAGGTGGAGCTCTGAGCCAGCAGTTCTGCAACTGTGAGACTTGTTCAAAGTCCTCCTTTCTCTCTCTCGCCCCTTAAAGCTCTGATTCATCCGGCCTGAGTGGGGCCCAGGAGTCTGCTTTACCTAGGGTCAGGCCTGGCTCCGCAATGTGGGGGTGGCGGGACTAGTACAAATGAAATTGTTCAAAGGTATTAAGAATTTCAAGACGGCAAGAGCAGAACATTAAACCAAGCGCAAGACCCTTCTAAGCACAGGCCCTGTGTGAATGAACACACAGGTCGCGTGCCCTTGAAGCCGGCCCCGGCCAGGGCCCTGGGTGATTCTAGTATTGGTAGTGCTCAGAGTATTCTTGAGAAACTCTTGGCCTACACTTGGCAAATTAAAGCATGACTTCTCAGATTTGAAAAGAAAACTAGTGTAACCGAAGATTCTAGGGGATGACCCAGCCATCAAGTACCCAGAGTTCCCCAACCATGGAATCCAAGCTGGAAAAGATCCCTATATCCCTATGGACTTCCCACCTCTAGGGCACTCTGCTTCTGGAAAGAAATCGCCTGAAAAACATCCCCGGCCTTGCCAGAGCCTCACCTCCTGGCAGTTCTGGAGGAAGTTCTGCAGCTCAAGGTTGTCTCTGAGCACCCCCGAAGCCTCCTGGGCCTTCTCATTGTTCTTCCTGTGCCTGGAAGGGAAGCCAAAGCCCCAATCACTATAGTGCCAAGCCTGGGGTCCTCACTCGACACCCTCAGCCCCTCCGTGGCTCCAGGGACCCCTGGGGCAGCTAGTACCTGTCCTCAATCAGCTGCACCTTCTCCCTGATCTTGTCTGAGTACAGGTTTCCCTCGGCTACAAGCTTGTTTCCAGAGTCCACAGGACTCAAGACCTTATCCCGGTTGTTCTCCATAGACACCAGGAACTCCTCGAACTTGCGGATCCCAGCCTCTGCAGCTTCGAGGGAGTCTGGGGGCTCCAGGTGAGCCAGAGTATATTCCTGTTGAAGCGAGTTTCCAGACAAGGCATGAGGCAAGCTGAGGAAGCGGGGAGTGCACCTGCCAAGCGGGAGCTACGGTGTGAAAGGCGCCCCCTAGAGTCGTGTGAGGAAGACGCTCTGCTCCTGGGGCCTTGTCCCCCACCCCTATCCCAGGGTACCCAGTGAACAGTGTGCCTCACCACCAAGGCAAAATTCACTTCTCCAGCCTCTGACGGACCCAGAGTAAGGCATTGTTTGGGACACAGGGTGGGAAAAGGCACGTGATGAGGAACAAAGAGGATTTCCCTCCCAATCAGTGATTACAGAGAGTCCAGGAAAAGCATAATTTGCACGCTTGCAGACGCACCCCTAGTGCTGCTGCCCGAGAGACCCCCGCCCCAGCCCTGAGTCCTTCTATACCTGGTTGCTAAGGATGGCTTCAGCCTGCTTGGCATCTTTCTGGAACTCCTGGAAGCCCAGGCACTGGGCGAGGGAGTGGCCGCGGCTCTCCCACATCCGGCGCAGGGCGTCCCAGCCGGAGTCCAGGCCCCTCAGCCGCTGGCCCAGAAGCACGTACTCCGGGTCCTTCTGGTCTCGGATCACCTTCTCCCCGGAATCCTTGACGTGCTGGTAGCTCTCCTGGTGCCCGTCAATCTCGTCCTTGATGGCCGCATGCTGCTGCAGGAGCTGCTCGGCCTCCGGGAGTGACTCGGGTGTGTCCTCGGAGGCCACAGCCTTCTGGGTCATGGACAGCCAGGCCTGGAAGTCGTCCAGGTCCTGCAGGAAGGCCTGTAGCTGGCTGGCTTCCCCCAGGGAGGCCTCCTGCCCCTGCAGGGCTCGCTGCAGGCCCTGCCACAGCTCCTCCACGTATGCCTGCCGCCGGCTGATGTCCTCCTTCAACTCCGGGTGCGACTCCATCAGCCGCTGCGACTCACGCTCCAGGGCACCCACGCGGGCCTGGATGGCGGCCACATCGCGCTCCAGCCCTGACAACTTCCGCTGGATGGCAATGACGCCTGCCAGGTCCCGCCCCAGGTCCTTTGTGGACTCCACCACCTTCGTCTTGTCCGTGATCCACTTGCTGGTCTCCTCGCAGTCCACGCAGTAGTTGTGCACACGGAGGGCCGAGTCCACCGCCTCCCGCCGTGCTGACACCATGGTCCGGAATGCCTGCCACCTGCCAGGTGGGGACACGGCCCGGGGGAAACAGAGAGACTCCTTCCTCAACTCTTCCCACAGGGAACCCCTTCTCAGATTTCCCAGGAGTCTCCCCACACAGAACATGCATGCTGAAAAGAAAAACGTTATCTACCTAACAAACTGTGGGTGAGCAAAATTTATTTATCCAATTTTACTCAAGATATATATAACTGTCAGTCAGCTCTTTTTATCAGCAGGAGGCAAGCAGTGATGTGTGATTGCAACCATGAGTAAAGGAACATGAAAGTAAACGCTTCTGCATGCAGCTGGATTTCAGGCAAATATACGAATTCCCTAGGTTTATAAAATACCAAAAATAATTAAAAAGGTCACATTGTTAACTTCAAGAATGCTTCAGGACATAGGGTCCCCAGCTGCTCTAGAACCATGCAAATGCCCAAGAGCACACTCAAAGTGCCCCAGGTACTGAAAAAAATCGCCTTGGATCTAAAAGAAAGGGAGCCTCGTAAAGAAGAAGAGGAAGAGGAGGGGGAGGAACAGCTGTGATTATAATTAAAATGAGTAACATAATCTTAACCTTCAAGGGCAGTATTGCTATGAACAGAGAAATGTGCTAATGTCTGGCAGACGCCCAGGGCCCAGGTCGAGCTGCAGTACACGAGCCTCTTTTAAAGGGCTGCCCACCAGCCCGGCGAGACCACCAGGGACACCTCCTGGGGACCCAGGTTTATTCATTCTGCATCACTGAAATATATCTGCACGCAAGAGTGTGCTGAATGCTCATTCCTATTGAACTCATCTTTCTGGAATACCTGCGAGGGTACAAGGCAGTATGTTAGACTTTGGGAGAATACAGAAATAATCAGACCTTGCCCTGTGGAGTGCTGTGATTTAGAGAGAAATTCAGACAAGCTCACAAAACAACTATAGCACAAAGTGCTATGTGCACTGCACACGCCAGGCAGAGCAGACCGAGGGAGAAGGAAGGAATGACAGGGTATTGGTGGCACGTTTCAGGTGGTCGCCAGTCTCTCGGCGAACAGACCCTCAGTGTCTCCACTGGAGTGATGTGTTTAAGGATGGGACCAGGTATATCATTCATCTTTGTCCCCAGGGGGTAGAGGGTGAGAGGCCAGGCAGTTGGACTGGGCAGAGTGCAGCGTGGCATTCCCAAGGTGTGACAACAGCACCGGTCTGGTTTGAAAGACAGGTCTGCAAAGAGAAGCAGGGGACAGGCTGGGAGGGATCGGGAATGCCACGAGAGAAGAGAGGGTACCTGCAGGTTTCTCAGCTCCCCTCCCAGCCCAGGACGTACCCATGCTCTGGGGAATTCTGTGCCTGGCTGGCACACAGATGGTGCTCTGAGGCTGGGAAAGCAGAGGAAAGGAGCTGAAGGTTTTCTCCAAGCTGGTCTGACACCTCTACGAAGAGACAGAGGTGCTCCTGGGAGAGGGTCTGGCTGTGCCCTGAGAGAAGAGGCCCCCTGGTGACTTTCCAGACCTTTCCTGGTGTGCCCTCACTTTAGCCACTGAGTAGAGGCCATGCTGGAGGTGGGCTGGGGCTTCGGTCTAGTCTGCCTCCTGAGCCCGCACTTTCTGCTTATACCGCACAGTCTTTGGGATGGAGGAAGTTGATAGAGCCACCCTGATTAGCACTGGTCATGCAACATCGGGAGTCCAGGTTTGGTCGTGGGCTCAAGATTTTTAGAAAAATGTTGGTCAACTGGATGCCTACGGTGAAAGATGATCACACACTCAGCAAGTGTTTGAATGACTCCTGTGTGCCAAGCTTGGCAGAAAAACCTCAGCTTTGTCGCAGTCCCCTCATTGACTAAGCATTTACCATGCAACTATCACGTACCTTGTGCCCGGCACCAACCTGGGCACTGGGGATGCAGTAAAGAAGAAAGCAAGGTCCTTGCTTTCGTGCAAGTGACACAGACATAAACAAGTCTACAACAGCCCATCAGGTGTGATGAGTGCAGAGAAAAAATAAAGCAAGGTAATGGGATTAAGGCTGAGGAGTTGGTGAGAGGGAGGATGAGCTGCTTTCAATGGGGTGGTCAGTGCAGGCCACTCCAATAAGCTGGCATTTGAGCTAAGAGCTGCATAAAGTAAGAGAGCAGACCAAGGGGTTAGCTCGGAAGAGCACATTCCAAACAGACGGAGCCCCGGCCAAGAAAGTGCCTGGTGTGCCAGGCACTGCGGGCACTGAGTAAGAACAGAGCTCTTCCTCTGCTTAGAGTCCAGTAGGAAAATCTGTCAGCACAGAAGTAATTATAACACTAGGTAGGATGTGAAGCTGGAAACCAGTACAAAGGAGGGAAAGACAGCTTTTCAGCTGGGAAACTGAGAGGGAGGTGACCTGGGCTGGCCTGCAGGACAGACAGGATTTGGAACATACAGCTGGAAGAGAATGCACGCTGAGATGACCATGGCAGAGGCTCAGAGGTAGGACTGGGTGGCGGTGTAGGACGGGAGCTGTTTCAAAACACATTTAAAGGGCTGTACATGGAAGAGGAATCAGGAAAAGTCTGATATCTCTAAAGGGAAGAGCCAAAGCAATGTACACATTTCAAGGAGGCAGATTTCCACCCAATGTGAGATCAAACTTTTTAACCAAAATGAGTTGCCCCAGAATGGGATGGGCTGTATGGTGGCAGAGTGAGCTCTCCACCCTGGCTAGATGGGGTGACTTCTCAGGCCCCCTTGAGCTCTCAGATCTAGTGGAGAACCATCTTACTATCTCATGCTTCAGGGTTTTTCTCACCTAAGGATGGCAGGTACACTGATGTTTTTCACTTGGGATGAGGCACAGTTTAAGGGTGTGTAAAGATCGACATTCTCAGACTATAGCTCATTGTATAGCGGACAAGTTCTTCCTGTCTGAAGTTTCTCTGGTTTGGAGCTGCTCTAGTTTCCTGAATTAAGCAGCAATTGCAATCATCTCTCAATCTCTCTCTCTCACACACATGCACACACACTCACTCACACAAACCCATTATCCACAAGCCTAAAGGAGAGTCCTCCTCCTCTGTATAAACGCCAGACTTGCAGAGCAATCTCCTGACCTGCAGCCCCCATCTTTCAACGCTGAGACAATCAGCCCCAGTCTAGTGGCTCCAAAGTGTCCTGGTCACCCCCTGCCTCTCCGTTGGCTGCCAGCAGATTCTCCACCGTGAAGATCCTTCCCTTTACAACTGAGTCTTCCCTAAGCCCGCCTGCTCAACTGCCTCAGGCAGGGCGAGGCTCAGGCACAAGTGTGGGGAAGGGGCCGCGGTAACGGGGAGGTCATGGCCACGTGGCATTGCGTGTGCAGGGCCCCGGGTGAAAACAGGGAACACAGACATTTGCTCTGTCCTCAAAGATCCTCCAGGAACCAATGGGCAGTTATGCCCCACACTGAAAGCATCCCTTCTCTAAAGGCTCCTCGGGGCCTGGTTTTTGTTCCAGCCACAAAGCTTGCTCAAGGCTCCCTGCTAATTTCCCTGTTCGTTCAAGCCAGCCTCATTATCAATGCTGCATTTTGGCACAGGCGGGAGCATTCTTTTATGGACAGTACTTAAGAGCTCTCAGAAAGCAATTTTCCCTGCTCAAGAATGTCCAGGGAAACATGGCCTGATTCTAACTGCGTGCACACTCAGAATGTCCCCTCTGTCACACATACACATGCCCCCTTCTCCCCAGGCACAGCACTGAAGCGTGTCTCTCTCCCTCCCTGAGCTGTTCACCACTGTGGTCCTCTCCTTGCTCCACTGCTACTAGGAAGGAGACAGTGGCTGAGAAAGACAGGTGCATTGAGAGTGTACACGTGGCTGTGTGTAGCAGGTGCCCTGAATATGGGGCCATGCCCCCCTGGGGGTGTCAAGTGCCGGGAGACAATGTCCCCAGCCCCCAGCCCCACCCACACCCCACCTGGTGTTCAGGTGGTCCTGATACTGCTTGACTTCCCCACTGCGCGGGTGGCCGCTATCTACCAGGCTGTTGGCAGCAAGGTTCACGCCATCAATCTGAGTTATCAGAGTCTTCATCTCCTGGTCCAGGATGTCGAACCTGGTATAGAGAGAGGAAAGCAAGGACCAATGAGACAGCAGCAGACCTTTCCTTGCCAGTGGCCCCCTGGTCTCCAGAAGGCGTAGCTCTTGCTTTCTCCTTCCACCCCGAGCCCATTTGCCCAGGTGAGGGGGAGAAAGGAGACACATGTGCCGGCACATCCCCCTCTCTGGTTCACCATCCAGTTCCATGGTTTACCATTGTCTGGACCAGGCCAGGAAAGAGCCAGTTACTTACTACATAGCCTTCTGGTGCAACAGAGAAGTATGAAGGGGAGGGAGGGCTGAAAAGCGGCTGCAGGGTATTTAGGGGGGTGTCAATTGCCACAGGGTCACCTGCCAGGCCCTCAGTGTCCCAGCTGCTGCTCTTGGACCCCGATTCCACCTTGACCCAAAGGATACCCTCCCCAGCCAGACGCTCCATTCCTGGGTAGGACAAGGGAGAGATGCCAAGGTGAGGGGGATTTGTGCTTCTGAAGGAAGAGGCCAGGACTCTCCAGCATCAGGACAGGACCACCTCAGCACTGCTCCAGGGAGTGGCTTCTCCTCCTCCTGGACTCCTTGGATTCTGTGCTTGAGCTGCTGAGATGCTGCACAGACCCAGGCATGCCTCCCATCGCAGTGCTGATGGAATTGGAACACCGGGAGTAAGAGCAGCCTTGCGGACAAGTGGTTTGCAAACTGGTCTCTGTGGCCCCTCTAAGTTCTATGGCTTAGGGACTGTCACAGAAAGCTAGAGCTAGTGGGGTCCCTGCCTCTCAGCCCCCTTATCCAGAGAAGCTCCATTTTTCCTCTGTGTTACATGGATGTTCCACACACAACTAGTTTGGGAAAAGATTGCTGTAGCTGAAAGGTAATTGAATAATTGGACTAGAAAATTCTCCTTTGTTTGAGGAACCCAAGGCCCCAGTGGGTGAAGTAGCCAAAGCCACAGAGTCATCATAGAAGTCGTGACTCCCAATGCCTTGGCTCTGCAATAAAGGACACCCCAGGACCTCTTAAAGAGACCCCTGTTGATCCAGAAGCTGTTATCAAACCAGGTGGGAGGTGAGAAAAAGATGAGCCAGCTCTGACCTGTGCTGCACGACCTCCAGGTCCTCCAGGGTGTCTGGGATCTCCATCTGAGCTAGCCATTTCTCCTTCTCGCCCATCCACAGCTCACAGGCGTCGGTCTCCCCAAACACTGTGTACAGGTCCAGGGCGTCCTGCAGCCTCTGTCCACGCAGGTCTGCCTGGGCCACCACCTGTTGGTAGAGCTCCTGGAGGGCCTGCAGCCGATTGGTCACATCTGGGGAATCCCGAAACTCTTGGGGGAAGCCCTGGGCCTGCTGCTCCAGGTGCTCCATCACCAAGCGGTTCTCTTCCAGCTCCTCCAGAAAGTCCTTGTGCTTTTTCCCCAGGGCCCGTGTGGCCCCTTCATCCTGCCCTACATCTTCACCCGAGAGCAGCCGGTGGGCATCTTGCATCCAGGCCTTCAGGTCATCCGCATCGCCCTGGAACTGGAAAAAGTTCTCAGCATCCTGGAGGTTGTTCTTGCGAAAAGCAGCCAGCTCCTTCAGCTGATCCCACTGGGCCGACACCTCCGTGATGCGGGCCTTGATCTGCGGGTGCCCAAACTGTTTGCGTGCGACCATGCCCTCGGCCTCCTGGAAGATCTGTTCCAGGTGAGTACCCAGCCCACGGAGCTCATCTTCAAAGGCCTTGTGCTTGCGCTGCAAGATGAGCACACTGGTCAGGTCCTTGCCATAGTCCAGAGAGGAGTAGATCTGCTCCTTCTCCTTGATCCAGCTCTCAGCCTCATCCATCTCCCAGAAGAACTTCCAGAGCCGCTTGGACTGCTCTAGCTGGGCCTTGCGCCCAGCTGCCATGTTGCTCAGCTCCCCAAAGCACTGCTCCAGGTGGCTGATGCGGTCCCGGATGACCTGGGGGTCACATGGCTGGTACCCTGGGAGGAAGAGGAGGAGGGAGGACAAAGAGGGCAAGGGCTTCATTTATGGGCAAGCTTCTGGTCAGTTTTCAGATTAGAACCACACAATCCAGAAGCTGCTATGTCACTAGGGCTTTGGGATTAGATGCAGGGGGTCCCTGCAGGCCAGATTCTTTATAATTAGCTCCCACTAAACTTTAGAAATAAGAAAGATTAAAAGTTGGGTCAGTTCTCAGTAGAAATGCACAACATGAAGTTATTTTTTAAAAAGCTCAGATATATACTTCAAGGTGATCCTATGGGGGGCAGTGAGGTCTCCTATTTAAGACTAAAAACTAGAAACCTAAATTGTCTCAGTCATAACTTGAACTAGCAAAGAGAATGAGAGTTCTGCTCTCCCTCAAGCTTCTTTCTTATACCATTACTTGATGAAAGAAGCAGAATTCTTCTTGTTCCTGGAGATTTATCTAAGGTGGGGTGCTGGCATCAGAGGCCTCAACAGAGAGACACCCTGGGCCTCACCTTTCTCTTCAGTGAACTGCAGCGTAGCCGCGGTGATGGCCCTCACTTTGTCCCCTTGGATGGCAATGTCGGCCTCCATCAACTTGTGCTTCTGTAGCAAGTCTTCGACCTCCAACAAGTGCTTCCCAAACTCGGCAGACAAGAGGTGAGCCTGGCAGAGAAGACAGGTAGAGGGAACAAGAAGTGAAGCCACCTATACATCAGGAGAAGAGACCCCTATAAAGGGCGTGGTCAGGATATCTGAGCCAGGGTGGGTCAGAAAACAGCCACTGCTTGGAATAGAAAACGTACAGAGCAGGAGTGCCACTGGGGGTGCCCATCAGAATCACCCATGGGACATCTCACAGAAGCCCCATGCTTATCTACCATATCTGTCGCACGGTTGGAGCCTGGGCATGTGTATTTCTAGTGAGCTTCAGGGTCAGTCTGATGTGCATCCTCAGTTGAGACCCACTGCAGTAGAGGGAGAGGAGAATTCAGACTTCTTGGGCTGCCCCTAGGCTGGGAGGGCTGGATTCTAACCAGAGTCAAATTGCAATTCCTCAGAGCCTGATTCTCCTGGCTTCTGATTAATGCCTATTTCTTCAAGGCCCTGAAGGTTGGCACCTGTGCTTCCATGAACCCAAGGTTTCTTGGTCATTGAGAATAACGTGGACTGGGGTGGTGTCATCTCCCTGGAGCAGAGTGAGCCAAGCAGCAGACACTGTGCTGCCTCTGTTTTCCCCATTTTGACTCAGGGATGCGATTGGCGGGAGGTGTCTGAGGAGGTATATGCTAACTGCAGGCCCACCTTGATCTCGTCCATCCAGTCGATGCTATGCAGCATGTCCTGGAAGAGCTTCTGCAGTGCCAGGGTGGTCTCTAGCCGCTGGCGCCGGGACCGCAGCAGCTCCTGCAAGTAGCTCCAGAGGCGCAGGATGTTGTCCTTGCGGGCCGTGATGCGCTTCTGGTCATGGTAATTCTCCTTCTCCAGCTCCTGGGCCAGGTCCTCCAGGGCCCTCACCCGCTCCTCGTAGGCAGCTGTGTCAGTCTCGATGGCCTCGTGCTTCTTCTTGGCGGCCTCCACGGCTGCCAGGTCATACCCGAAATTATCCTGCCCCGCAGGGAAAAAACAGCAGCTCAGTCGGATACCCCCTGGCTCACCCCCAAAAGCAGGGCAAGGCAGACCCCTTCTGAACAACTGCTGGACAGGAAAACCCATTACCAAAATGAGCTAGTTCTGCCTGCTTGGTACACCCTGACTTATCAGAGTCAAGTTCCCAAAATTAATGCTTTGCAAGAACCTCTAGAAGCTCATGACCTTACCCCCTGTGCCACATGTGTGGGTAATGCTGCCTGTGCGTTACCAACAGAGCCCTTTGGCGACCTGTTGGCACTCCCCACCCTGCCTTGGGTGGGCCTGTTTGATTCTGGGGAGGAAGGGGCCTCTTCCCACATGCAGCTGCAAACAAATGGTTTGCCCATGTGCTATCTGGGGAGCGCATACACTCTCCAAGGCACCAGGACACTTGCTATGCCCTTTCTGGACAGAATCTAATTTGATTCCAAGCTTTGGGTAGGAGGGAACAGATGCTCTGATGGAGAATCAGCCCTGGGGTCGATTCCTAGCTAGTGAAACATGCTGTGGCCCCAGAGGCCAGAGTCCAAAAGGCACGTGTGACACCAACAAGGTGCACTCTGTGATTTCACCGTATCCCCAGGGAACCATTATCAACGTTGACTCAAACTCCAGCTTTCGCTGATGCTCCCGGCCCACATAAGACAACTTCAAGGGCCAGTTCTGGACTATGAAGCTCTTTCCTAACAATTAGACTTAATGAATCCTGGAGACTCTTCCTCAGATGCAAATGTGGATCCACCTGATCGCAGGAGCTGTGCTGCAAGGTGTGGGGAGTAGCTGCGAGAAGCCAGCTCGGCCTCCAGCCCAGCGCAGGGCTGGGGGTGCTGAGGAACTTCCCCTCTCCTGCCACTCCCTGGCGTGCCCCCCACTACCTGGGCCACGAGGCGCTGGTTTTCACTGAGCCACGTCTCCCTCATCGCGGCCTTTCGGTCAAAGCGTCGGGCCAGCTGCTCCAGCTTCTCCTGCCGAATAAGCTCGTTTCTCAGGGCCAGCTCCCGCTGGTACTCGGCCTCCTCCAGGCTTTCCCAGGCCTGCGGAGAGGGGCATGAGAATTCTCGGGGCACAGGAGAAACACCTGGGTTTTGGGGCCCCATCTCTTTCACCCGACACTGAGTGATTTCCGGAATCTAGGTAGGCCTGATGCTCATAGGTGAGGTGGTGGCAGATTAAAGGCCAATAAAAAGCTTTCATTCTGGGCCCACCAAAGATTTAGGGAGCACTGGCATGACCCCCCAGTTCCCTCTTCTCCTAAACCAGCCTCAGACTCTTGACTTAATATAATGTTTTTCACCTCTCTGCTCAATAAATTCTTACGGACTAAAATTCGATTAGAACTTCCAGGTGGTGTTAAGTCTCCACATCTCTGAAACGTCATAAGGCATCTCCTTTCTGTTATAAGTAGTTAATATTCCATATTTAAAGATAAACTCAAGGTCCTAGAGAAGAAAGGCTATAAAACTGGCTCTAAAAAACAGGCTCCAGGCATCTGAACAGGGGGCTGAATAGAAGGGTGGTAGGTAGAGTCTGACCTCTCAGACTAGGTTCAGATAACTCCCCCAAATAGCCAGCATGGGATTAACAACACCGAAGGAAAGAAGAAGAAGAAAAAAAACCACTAAAGAAAGTGGGTTGGGTTAACCTGGTCCAGTGACCATTCCCCGTGCCCTCATCGGGAACTCAGTCGACCCACGGGCAACACGGAACAGAAAGCGCTGCCGTACCCGGTTGATGTCAGACACTAGCTTCCCATCGTGGGGCGTGTACACCTTCTGATTGTTGGCTCTCATCCGGGACTGGATGGTGAAGAGCAGGACTTCCAGATTCCCCTTCTCCTGAAACCTGTGAAGAAAACAGAAGTAGGGACATTGTTGTCAAGATCCCTGGCCAAATTTTTTGCTGAAGTCAACATGAAACCCTGGCATCTTGGAGCTTGGATAGCAAAGCATATTTCCCTTAAAAACACAGAAAAAGTAGAGAATCTATAGGTCTAATTACCTGTTAGAGCTATCATTCTCTCCAACTGAGATCTAATAGGCGTTTGGGTCTTTACAAAACAAACCAGAGAAAACAGAATGGCTACCGCAGCATTTAGCATCTGTTTCCACAAGGGAATGGCTAACTGAAGTATTCTGGAAACATCTGGAAATTTCCAGTTTTACCAATCGATACAAAGAAACCGTCTCTATTCTGTAAACGAGGGAGGCATCTGACTATCTCTCCAGTCAGTTTGCTACTGAATGAGTCGATAAAGCCTTAGCAGCAGCATTATCCACATAATAGCAGAGCGTAGTGCCCTGGAAGCGGCGCTCACGTGAGTCCTAATAGCTGGATCTCCTGACAAGTCCCAGAGCCAGATGCTTCCAAGGGGTCAGGAAAGGCTGGGCTCTGGGAGGATTGTGGGTGTTGGAGAGAGAATTGGCAGCAGGATGGATGTCTAGCACGTAGAGTCCAAGCTCCAGGTAACTGGGAGTTTTCTCATTTCTGTGAGTATCAAAACGTCCACCCACTTCTGCATCTTTGACATGTAGTCATGGAGCTAAATGCAAAGTCCCCACCCTGAGCCCCCCCTAATAGATCTCAGTGCTCATAGCCCCACACAGCTACTCAGTGGGCTGTGGCCCTGAGGCACTGTCTATACAGCCAAGAGATAATACCCCTGTGTGCGGTGGCTGGTGGACTCACAGGAAATGTTATCTGTATTGCATTTAGGACTTTAAAAGTGGGTTAGTGTCAAACCAGAAACCAGACACTTGTTTATAGTACATCCTAGATTTCGTGTCTCACCTTTCTCTGTTTGAGAGTTATGAATGGAGAGTGTGGGAGATGGGAGAGGGAGGAACAAACGGAGGGTACCACTGATGAGCTAGAAACTTGTTTCAGGAGAGCTGGACGAGCTAAGAGCAGACTAGCTGGAATGCCCCATGTGCATATATGTACATGTGTGCATGTTTGTGTGTATGCATGCATGGCTGTGTGCACATATGTGCATGTGTGTGCACACGAGTGCACACATGGTTGTGCATGTGCATGTTTGTGTGATTTGTGTGTGCATATACATGTGTATGCATGGCTGTATGTGTATATGTGTGCATGGTGGTGTGTGTTCTGCTGTGTGTGCATGTATGTGCATGGTTGTGTGAATACATGTGTGCATGTGTGCATGCATGTGTGAGTGCATACATGGTTGTGTGTGCATGTGTGTGTGGTGTGTGTGCGTGTACATGTGTATGCATGGCTGTATGTACATGCGTGCACGGTGGTGTGTGTGCACTGCTGTGTGTGCACATATGTGCATGTGTGTGCACGCATGTGTGTATGCACGTGTGTGAGCATCCATATACACACAGGCCCCACGCACACTGGCTAAGAAGCAGGCTAAGCACTCTGTTGCTGAGCAGTGACACATGGGAAGGGAAAAGAGGGATGTACTCGATTATCCACAAGGTCCACACAGAGGTCTCAGGGGCCAAGAACACAAAGGTCATCACCAGAAGCAAACCCGTAGCTCAGTGGGCAGACAAGAGTGGAGCATTCCAGCACAGGGTCTTCAAAGAAACTCAAAAGCTCTTCATCAGGGATCTGGGGGGAGCCACTTTCTTTGGCTATGTGTTGGGGTTTCCTATAAGCTGATGGCTTGGGAGTGGGGTGGCGAAGAGGGGCCTGAGCTAGGTGACAGGGGGGTGCAGCTCTCTAACCTCGAGGATGTGCTTGTGGATGTATCTCCTAAGGCCCAGAACCCAGCTCTACCTTTTGGCGATCAGTTTCCCAGCCCCTGAATACCACCCTCCCGAGTGCCAGGGCCCTTACTTGGGTGGCTTTTCCACAGTGCGGTAAGTGCTGAAGGCCTGCAGCTGCTGCTGGACGCCAGTCAGCGAGTTGGCAAACTTGCGGTTGTTTAGGACGGTGATGGTCTGCTCGATCCAGGTGAGCAGGTCCGAAGCTAGCCCACTGTACTTTTCAATCATCTTCTCAGTCTCAATGGCATGGTCGATGACCTAAGGAATCACCTTATTATTCATTGTCATCAGAAGGACATTGCCACCTATGAAGCTGCCAAAGAGACCACCAATGAGGACCATAATTAAGGGACCCTGAAATGAGGCTCCCACCTCTCAAGCTCTGGAGTGTTCTAGGTTAGGTTTGTTCCCTGAGCCTAGGACTGTGGCCAGGGCAGGAGGAGTGAACTGGAAGTGGGCGAAGCCCTCCTCTTGTGCTGGCAGGCAGCTGGCCCTGCTAGGATTTGGGAGCAGCTTCCCCGCTCCCCAACCCTATAAAAGTTTGATAAGCTTGCTGTGCCAGGATGCCAGCCACTAGGGGGGCCAGGGTTTTATTTTAAAATGTTTATGAAGAATCGAGGCTGCAGACACTGTCTTTGCTAAACACCAGGCACACAAAGACAAATGAGAAACAAGGAGCTATGGGGCTAGCAGGGGACAGGAATGTGTCATAGGGGTCTATACAGAGGGGTGAGTTCCTGGTACACCGTGGGCCCCTAAGTGGTCTGCAGCCACCACAAACAACTCAAATAAAAGCCCATATTGGTTCCTATAGGAATGTTAATGAGACACAGGTCTCTGGGTGGAGGACAGGCACAGAGCCATCAATGTGCCAAAGGTCAGCTTTGGAGCAAGTTGCGGGGTGGATGATCTGCACCCCCACCACAGCTGGGGGCCCAGGCATGAAGATTTAGGACACAAAGGGAGCCCCTCGGTCTGGATCTCGCCGTGGCAAACAGGGAAAGGGTGACACTCGGGTTCCAGAGCAGCTTGGTACCTTGCCGACACGCTTGCCCTCCACTGCCAGCACCTTCATCTTGGAAAAGTAGTGGTAAAATGCCACCACGTAGGTGATGATGGATTTCTCGTCAGGGTTTTCTGTAAAGACATCTGTAAAGGGAAAGGGTGCAGTCTAAGGACCAAACTGGAAGCAGAAAGGTCCGGCCCAGAGGGTTCACCCTCCACTCCTCCAGGGCAAAGTTCGACCACAGCCGGGAAGTGACAACCACTGGGGCAGGAATGGAAGGCAGTGATAGAATCCGCATCAGGATCACAAATTATGAAAGAAGAAAAGAAGAGGGACCTGAAGTCCACTTCAGACCTCCGAACAGGCCAGGTGAGGCGCTGGGAACCAGCTTGGAGCTGTGGAGCAGGCCCCGAGCACAGCCTGGCCCGGCGGCTGTGCCCACAGCCCGCCCGGCACCTGGACCAGCCTCCAGGGGCCCCGTCAGTCTGGCTCCCTCCAGCTCAGCAAGCGCCATCTCCCACGGCCTCAGCGAGGGCTGGCCAGGCCGGTGCGGCTCACCTTCGGGGTCAAGGAGCGGGATGATGCCCAGCTGTCGCTCGGCCACATCAAACGCGTGCTCCAGGTTGTGGCGGGCATTGGAATCCTTCAGCTTATCAAAGTCAATCAGGTCGGGCCTGGGTACAAAGTTGGACTGTGAAAAGGGAGCGGCCACGGCAGCCCCCCGGGTCAGGGCAGCCCCAGCATGGAGCAAAGACACTGAGCAGGCGTGGCAGGGCAGGAGCAGCGAAAGGAGGAGACGGGAGCAGGGCAGAGGGGCAGGTGTGAGCCCCAGCACGGGAGGAAGTGGGCAGCAGGTGTGACTGGGGCCTAAGGGAAGCAGGGCCCCTACGGGATGCCAAGGGGGAAAGGTGAGGAACAGCAGAGGTAACATTCCTGTGACTCAGTGTTAAGTGCAATGTGTCCGAATGCCTCAGGGCGGCTGTCTCAGTCAGTCCCATGGCCGTCCCCTCCCTCTTACCGGTGCTTGTGTATCAGGGCGTTAAAGGCCAGGCCATCCTTCCAGCTGGAGGTGAAGTTGGTGACATTGACACGGGGGTAGCTGCATCCAAGAGAAACATTGAGAACTAAGAACTAGATTCTTCCATGGCCCCAAACAAGTATACAAACTGAGGGCGAATACTCCGGCAGAAGAGGGACCTGTCCCTTCTTGAACCGCTTCAACATAAGGGGACAGCAGCTAAGTGACACAGAGAGGCTCCTCTATAAGATGTGAACCTGTACATCAGACAGACCCCACGGCCTGACGGCAGGTGACTTTGGGAAAGAATCCCGCATCCCAGCCCAAAGAATCAGGTCAGGGCAGATGGGGCGTCAATTACACTGAAGCAGCTGCAGTTCTGGGTGACGTCTAGTGTCCCTTGGGACGGCAGTGCTTGCAGGGAGCCAGGGGCTCGGGGCGGGGCAGTGGGGCGAGAACGTGACAAAGGCTGGATCCCAGGGCATACCCTGCTGTCTTCATCTGACACCATAACAGCAACGCGTCCTTGGCTGAGCGTGTCTCCTGGCCTTCCTGAGTTTCGATAACAATGTCCTGAATCTGAGGGTGGCAGAACGAGAGAGATTTGAAGTGGATTTGCATCTGGATCTGCGCCTGCCTGCTTTCCCCGGGAGGCTGCCCTCCTCTTCCCCCCGACCCCGCCGCCATCCGTCAGCAGCGCCAGCCCTGCAGGCACACGGCCTGAGCCCCGGGTCCCAGCAGTCTCTTTCCCTGCCTCGTCAGCCAGCACGGCGCAGGCACAGCTTCCTTGCGTCCTGAGAGGCAGCTCTACTTGGATAACCCTAACAGGACACTGAGACAACGACAAGACGCCCTGATTCCTCCTCTGGAGGTACGACGCCCTGAGAGGCTGGGGAACGATGTGAGTGTTGGGCAGTATTGTATTTTCTTTAGCAGTTCCTTTTGCCTTTTCATTCTTCCCGATTCTGCTGCTATTATTGCTTAATCTTACCACTCACGGAGAGTAAGTCGGACATCTAGGGCGATGTGGATGAGGTGCTTGGTCTGTGAGTCGTGTGCTATCTGCTTCTCCTGCCCTCGCCTCCTTGGGCTTGGTTCCTTCTGTCCCCAAACCAGCAGGTGCAAGGCCCTATTTTCCTTCTCTCACCCTTTCTAAATCTCCTTACAAATAATCTGGACTTCAAATTTCAGGGTGAGAAAACTTTCTGATCAGAAACTATAAAAGCAGATCTTCTGTACTATTTTTGCAATTTCTGAATCAAATTATTTCCAAAACCAAGAAGTTACACATGTCAGGGGAGTGGCTATGGACAGGAAGATCTTCCAGCCAGATCTCAACCCAGCTACTAATTAATTTCCATCTTCTCCCTCAAAAGACTACACGACTGACTGAACAGCTTTCCCTGAGCATCAGCCATTTGGGGTGACACAGAAGACGGTTACTCCTTCCTACAAGCACTGTCCCATCGGACAGGTTTCTAGCCTCCTAGAATGTGTACTAACACTCTAGTCACCATTTTATAAGATTCTCAAGCCCTGCCCAGCATTGAGAGGCCCCCTTGACTTCCTCTGCCCCTGCTAACCCACCTGGAAGCGGAGGATGATAGTCCAGATGAGGCCCAGGACCAGGCGGTGGTTGCCGTCCACGATGTCATGGGAGCCCATGTTCTCCAGGTGCACACGCTGCTCCTTGAGGAACTGGAGGGCCTTGTCCACGTTCTCCAGGCAGTGGATGCGCATCTTCCCCTTGGTGGGCTTGGGCTGGAGGACAGCAGTGGCCCCAGTGGGCATGAAAGGGCTGCATGGTTGCCCCAGAGGCAGCTGCAGCCTGACCAGCTTCTGTCATCAGCACCCCCCTTCCACCCTCCTGGCCAAACTCCAAGTCTCACGGTCACTCCTTGACACTTTTCAATCCCTTCCTTTTAGCAAAGTTCAGAGGTTCCCTTCCTCAAGCATCCAGAGCTCTACAATCAGGCTGCACTGGTGCCCTTCTGGATCTGAACAAAACCTTCCAAGGGGGTAATAAATGGTCTTCAAACACAATAACACAACAGATAGCTAATTGAGCCCTTACGATGTGCCAGGCACAGTTCTAAGAACTGTTTACAGCCAGTCAGTGATCACAGTGGCTTTTAGCTTGGTGATTGATAATGGGTTCAGCCCTGCCAGCCAACCTCCTCCCTCCCCTGACTGTCCCCAGCCAAATCTCCAGGGGAACATCACTGATGACAACTGCATCATCTGAAGGGGTCCCCGTGGTAACCCTCTAGTGGGAATTTCAGCACAGGCTGAGCAGCAGAACTTCAGCCTGGAGTGGAAAAGGCAGCAGAAGAACGTGGTACCTTTTCATTCAAACCTTGAGGATCTCGAGTACTTCATCAGGTACAGGTTTCATTCATTTCACACATGGGGGAAATGGAGGTAAAATGGGTCCTATCTGGTAAGCCCAAGGTCACGAAGCTTCCTTTGTGCTGAGCAAAACGAAACCCTTCATCTACGTCTCCTTCAGGGGCATCAGTACTGCCAGATGGGTTACAACCAAGAGGGCCTTTCATAAACGTCCACTGGTAGGAGTGGCAAAGCACACAGCAAAATAGCTTCCCTGCTTTCCTGTTGGTTCCAAGAGGGATGCATTCTAGCCTGTGTGAGGGGGCCATGGGCCAGGCTGTCGCAGGCCAGCCACAGATGGCCAGACCCCAGTGAGAAAGTCAATAGCTCTGTGTGGCTTCTGGGGGAAGTATGAAGTGGTAGGAGTGGTCAGAAGGGGACAAGAAGTTCTGGAAAGAGGTCAGAGAATCCAGTAAGCCAGACGGATACTTCACATTGTAAGCACTGGAACCTCCCAAAGGAGCAGAGAGAAACCTTGGAAGGCTGTGAGAACACAAGATGTCCCTACACCATGCCTTTGCTGGAGAGGGGCTGGTGGCACCAGCGCCAGGGCCCAGGGAGAGGGGTCGCGGCACCGAAAAGGGCCTTACCAGCATCTCTCCAGAGAGCACCTCCAGCAGCTTGATGAGCATCCGCCCATCCCGCAGGTCCTTGTAGAGATCCGTGATGCGGCAGGACACTCGGGCCAGGTGGGAATTCACCCATTTCGTGAAGGTCTTTTTCTGAACAACTTCCCTCTCATCTGGGTGGAGAAAGAAGTCTTGGATGAGGCACCTGAGGTTGGCAGGGTTAATGTGACACGGAGCCAAGGGGTGTTACCTTAATCCCAGGGTCCCCCCCACCCACCCCTTTGCTTGGTGGAGGATGGTGATGTATTCATTCCACTCCCTTCCTGGGAGCATTTGCAGTCAAAGCATAGGCTTTCAGCAACACTAATCCATGTGCCACTGGAACAAAGACAACAGAGAGATCACTCCTACCGCCACCAGGTTCTATGCAAAATATCAGGACAGCCCTAATTCAGCCATCTGCTTCCCTGTACCAGTCAGAATGCTCTGTACTGTTGTGCCGTCGAACTCAGATTTCAATGCCAGGTACACTCATACATCCATCCGTCCAGCCAACAAATATTCCCTCTGCCTAGGTCCCTCCTGGGCTCTCTCGGTCCTTCTACTCTGTCCCACCCTCTTCACCGAACTCCTATTCATCCTTTAAGAGACAGTGTAAATGGTGCTTCTCAGGAGAGCTTTTCCTGACTCCCTCACCTGGGTGGGTCTCCCCTTGTGTGCCCCATTCCTGCATTTGCATTTCCAAGTATTAGTTGAAGGTTTTTCTCTCCTGTAAAACTGGAGGCTCCTTGAGCCCGGGGAAGTCTGTCTTGTTCACCTCTTATCCCCAGGGCCTGCAGCCTGGCATGCAGTCGGTGCTCCATAGCTGTACCGTGGCTGACTGTACGAACATTTATTTAGTTTCTATCATGTTACAGGCCTGATGACACAGAGGTAAAACAAACTGCCTGCCCTCAAGGAGTTCCTGGTAGGTGGGAGAGGATGGTGAGCCAGGGGACAGTTAGGCTATGGAGAATGCAGGATCCACATGGGGCTAGTGACAATGGCGGCCTGGATGGGGGCTACCCATTGCATTGTGTTATCTTTCTCACCCCCAGAATAGCAGGAGGGATTCTTGATCTTCAGTCCTGGGAAGGAGACAGGACACCCTCGCTCTAAATCAGCACCAGCCCGAGCCAAGCCCAGGCCCATGCTGCGCCAGTTCAGGGGGGCATTTCCTCGCACCTCTGTATAAACGATGCCGCTGACCTGCCCAGATAGGGCTGGGGAAGCTTGGGCAGACGCTGGAGAGGACAGGAGACTGAGATGGCACCGAAAGAGGGAAAGGAATGGTGGAGGGGGAGAAGGCAAGAAAGAGAGAAGCAGCAAAAGAAAAGTGGCAAGACAGAGACAAAAGGAGAAGAGAGAGGAGAGAGCCCTCGCTCTGGTTTTGTGAACAGTTTGTGGCCATTGGCTTCTAGACACTTGGGTTTGAAGCTTCAGGGCGGGAGCCGACCAGCAGGGAGGCTGGGCCTGGGGGCTGTGAAGGGGCACTGGGGAGGGTCTGTGGGGGGCAGGCCACAGCCAGGACAGACTGGAGTGGCCCAGCCAGGAGGGATGTCAACGCTACGGGAGAGGCTGACAATGTGCTCAGGCTGAGCCCTGGAAGGGCTGGCTTCTTAAATTATTAAATATCTGATTTAACAACAAAAAGAGGAGCTCAGCCGGTTCTGCCTCAAGGGTATAATCCTGGCAGTTCCTGAGGCCGCAGCATCAAAAGCCTTCCTGCTTCCTGGCTATTTCAGTGTTAGGTTCATCCATTCCGCAAATGTTTACCTACAACCACCAGGTGTGGGCCTTGGGTGGAGGTGGGGAATTCAAGGACAGACGGTCTCTATCCTTGAGGCAGACAGACTCTATTATAAATACGACAAGGATCAGGGTTTGAGATGTATATGAAGAATTCTATGGCAGCCATCTAAATGAGACTGCCAAGAGGAAAAGTACATTCCTGATGAAACAAATCTTAAATAAATATAAAATTAAAACAGCATTCATTTACTCCGGGCCTCTGGGCAGTTTCAGAGGGAAGATCACTGTTACTCTTTTGTCAGTAGCAAATTAAACCGCTTCCCTGATTTCAAGGGAGGCTTCAGCAAAACGTAACTAAAGCTTGGATGACGCACTGGCCAGAAAGCAACTGCATTTATTCTGGGGCATGTCTGGATCCAACAGAGCCAGCCACAGCCCCACAGTGCTTTCCCCAGAAACCAGATCTGTTCTTTAAGCGGCTAATCCTTCAAATCAGATGTGCAGCCTTTGACTAAAGGGCTGAAATTTTTAGTTCCTTTAGAGGCTACATTCGTTTCTTCTTTCCTCCTTTTCCTGTCTTTAAGAATCCAAAAATTTCATTACATGAGTGCTGAGACCCGTTTATTTGCGCTTGGCAAAAGGTAAGGAAGAGCTTCTAGCTGGGGACGTGGAATTTAATTCTAGGCCACTGGGCTGGCACATTTATCGGTGCAGAAGTTACCGTAAAGCACCCGTAGACCTCCCCAGTTTTCAACACGTGAATGATGCCTCCTGGACCCCAAAACAGCAGAGCTGCAGGTGTAGAACACAGGCGTGGTGGCCTCCTGACTGCTTGTTAGTTGAAGGCTGGGGTGAAGCTGCCCAGAGTCCTCAGTACCCTGAGACACTCTGCAGTGTTGAGAATGGGAGAGATTCAGAGGCTAATACGATGGGAAGGAGAGAAAAGGCCCAGGGGTGGGGATTAATTTCCATTAGCTCAGTTGCTCAGCTGCTCCACCCTAGCATGCTCAGCACATTCACTGCGCGTGGCCCAGACGCTCCCCAGGAGCCGTCCAAGTGCAGGAGAGGTGGGTGGCTCAGAGCCAGCTGGGCTGGGAACCCTGGTGGTGTGGACAGGAGGGGAGGCGGCTGTGCACTGGGCATGCTGTCTCTAGGGGACCTGGGCCACCCTGGAGGGACCTGTTGTGGAAAGGAGGCCTCAGCAAGGACCTGCCAGGAGCCAGGCCTTCCTTCCAGACCCCTAACCTTGCCGGTGCAGGAAAGGGGGTGAGCCCACCAGCATGGACTGGCTCACAGCCTCTGCTGCCATCAAACCCAGGGACTCTCCATCCCTCTCTGTTCTTCCTTTCCCCGTCCTTCCCAGGCTGTGGCCATCCTCACCCCACGTGTTAGGGCTTCCCCTAAGGAAACTCATCTTCCCGCCTGATCAGCTCTGATGCAATTATTGACCAGGTATCATGACTGAGCAACCTTTTCTTTACACCCCCTTCGAAGGTTTAGTTTGAGGTTAAATAGACCTGTAACACCAAAACTCTCAAAAACCCTCAAATATTTATCTACTAATACATGAGTTCATACATGGAAAGTGCTGGCACACAGAAAGCGTGCCGTAAGGTGAACCTTCCTTACCATCACCACTGCTATTACTGCGTGCAGGGGCCTGTCCCAGATGCCTCAGGGCACAGGGGTGGGAGTGGGCATGGGGGGTAAGGCAGCTCACTCCCCACAAGGCCTCACGATCTAGGGCGGGGAAACAAGACCCAAACTCACAAACAGCTAATTTTGCAACCACACAGGAAATAAACGGCAGTTCACTTTAATAACACAAAAGCTATCACAAGGTAACACTGGCTTCGTTACCAAATTAATGCCCAAGGGGTCCAAGAGGAGAGAGGTCATTTCCTGTTGGAGTAGTCAAAGGGGGGAACGTGTGAAGAGAATCACTTTGGACAGTCAGAAGGGGAGGGCAGCCAGGGAGACAGAACGAGCCCCAACAGACAGGCACAAAATGTCAAAGCTTGTTCAAGGACTACTGATTAGAAGAAAATGTGGGGAAACTAGGTTTTAAATAAGATGTGGAGAGGCTTGAGTGGGAGGCTAAGAAGTTTAAATTTAATCCTAGAGGCAAAAAGGACCACTGAAGGTGTAGCAGGGTCATTTCCTGAAATATAGGTAAGCAAATAGATAAGCAAATATGACAAAATATTAACAACTGTTAAATTTAAGGGATGGTTCATTATACTTTTGTCTCTTTTTCACATGTTTGAAATTTTTCATACTAAGCCAAAAAGGTAAAATGAAAGTACACCAAGACACCATGTTTCACTTATCAGATGGGCAAAGATCAGAAAGTATGATAAAATACTATGTTGGCAAGGATGTGGGGGAAAAAGCATTCATATGTTACTGGAGAGGGTATAATTGGAACGACCTCTATGAAAGGCAATTTGGTCAAACCAATAAGCATTACAAATGCACATACTTTTAGACCCAGAAATTCCACTTCTAGCAATTTATCCTATAGATACACTTGCACATTTGCAAAATAATCTACACACAAGTTTATTCATTGCATTTTTTTGAAACAGTGGAAAATTGGAAACCATCTGAATATCCACCAATAGGGGACTGGCTAAGTTAAAATTATATGTCCATACAATGAAATACTATTAATATACAACAGTAAAAAGAATGAGGTGGCTGTTTATATATATATTAATATAAAATAATCTTTAAGACGTATAAAGTAAAAGAAAACATAGAACAGTATACAGTAAAAGAAAAACTAAGGCTGAAAAAAACCAATATAGACCCTTTGTTATATATGTATAAAATATTCCTGGTAAGATACATTAAGAAATGGTTAGCACAGGTTGTGGGCAAAGAACTGGGTGTCCGGCGGACTGAGATGGGAGTAAAATTTATTAGTTGCCTTTTAATAGCTTTTGAGTTTTAGTCACTGAGTGTACATATAACTTATTCAAACAGAAACAAATACATTTCTTCTTTTCTTTTTACATTTTTCTTTTTCTAAAGAAAATATTAAAAATTTTTTTCTCTCCCTCTCCTTCCAAGGTGTTTCCTTGCCTTAGGGATTTTTCACCCAGCAAAAATCACAAGCATCCTTAACCCCCTGAGCCCACAATAGAAGTGAAAGGGAGAGAGGAAGGTTTAAGACGCAGAAGCCCTCCCTCCACCCCTGGACCAAAAAAGGGAGAGAGGTCTGTGGGTAGCCAGGTACGCTAGCCTCCCCCACACCATAGCGGCTGCTCTCCGCGGTCTTGCCCTCTCAACATTCCCTACGGGAGTTTAAAGCATAAGGCTCTTCCCTTGCTGGTGTTAAGCTTTCTCCAGGCTTCCCCTTGGCACCTCCTTCAACCTCCCTCCTCCCTCCTTGTCAAGCAGCACGTGGGCTGCTGGCCCCACCCACTCTAGTACCTGCTTCACCTCTGGGAAGTTTGTCATCAAAAGTCCCCAGCTGGGCTGTTTTAAAAATAGGAGCCTGTTCTCAAGCTAAACGGTAAAGTTGAAGTATCTTATCTTTGGAATCTTAATCTCCCATTTCTGGGCCCATCTATTTATTGCTACCACAGCTTCCTATAAAACTCCTGTGTGCTTCCTGCCTCTCCTTTTCTCTGTTAAAAATCTGCTATCAAGAATTGAAAATAGCAGCCTAAAAACCAGCAACAGGGGATTATTTAATATTTTTGGTATAGCAATGAGGATATTAATAAGGTTGTGGAAGAACTTCCAATGACGAGACAGGATATTATAATACATTTTAAGGGAAAATTCAGATTATCAAACCTCATGCATAATATGATCCTAGTTTGCAGACCTATATGCATAGAAAAAAAATAAAGCTGGCTGTTGCTATAGCTGGGGGTAAGATTGTGGGTGACCTTTTTTTTTCTTCTTGCTTACCTATGTTTTCCAAAATTTCTGCAGTGAACATATATTACTTTCATAATAAGAAACAACAGATGTCATGAAGAAAAATAGAATATAAAATTCATAAACCCTGAGGAATAAATGATGAAAAGTCCAAAAGGTATCTTTCTTGAGAAAGTCTGCATCTTCACCAGCTCATGGCCTTACACTATGGGTAAAACTAGGTGGTCAGGAAGACAAGTAGGAGAAAATGTACCACGGAGGTGAGTAGACCAGCCTGGGCCAGGGCCTAAAAAGTCATTTCAGGTTGAGCTCTTTGCAGGTTCACACCTTGGGATTTCTCTCCTTCTCATGCCAGGAAGCCAAGCACTTAGGGAACCACAGTGAGCCATATTCTAACTCTCACGAACTTGTGACGAACCTCAACGACACAGACGCCAATCCATTACACAGCCTAGCATAGGGGCAGACCCTTGGGGACACATGATAAATGATGTTGGTGACATGACTTCTACTGTTCCTGTTTAACTAGTTTGGAGAGGAATTTTTCTTTCAACCAACTAACTTTCTTCACATTGGTATTGTGAACAGCTAGAACACAGTTCCCCTGCCCTTCAGGATTTACAACATATTAATAGCTAGGATTGATCCTAAGGTAGAACTTTAGGATGCTTATTACATATCTAGAACTGCAAATGCAAGAATACAGCACATAAGACTGACTTGAGAAGTGATCAGAAACTGGGTGCAGTGGTGCGCACCTGAAGTCCCAGCTACCTGGGAGACCGAAAGGGAAGATTACTTGACCTCAGGAGTTCGAGGCTGTAAGTGCACTATGATCGCACTTGTGAATAGCCACTGCATTCCAGCAGTGGGACCTTGTCTTAAAAAAAAAAAAGGAAAGAAAAGAAAAAAGTGATCAGAGTAAGCACTAGGGGACTGGTTAATTAGCTTGGGGGTATATTAACACAAAGGAAGACTAGCCATTAAAATGATAATTTGCATGTTTGCTCACAGGCAAAGATATTCATAGTATATTGTTACATGAAAGAGGTTCTAAGATTATAATGTTATAGGTAACTTTTTTTTTTTTTTTTTTTGAGACAGAGTCTCACTCTGTTGCTGAAGTAGAGTGCCGTGGCGTCAGCCTAGCTAACAGCAACCTCAAACTCCTGGGCTTGAGCAATCCTACTGCCTCAGCCTCCCGAGTAGCTGGGACTACAGACATGCACCACCATGCCCGACTAATTTTTTCTATATAGATTTTTAGTTGTCCAAATAATTTCTTTCTATTTTTAGTAGAGACGGGGTCTCGCTCTTGCTCAGGCTGGTCTCGAACGCCTGACCTTGAGCGATCCACTCGCCTCGGCCTCCCAGAGTGCTAGGATTACAGGCGTGAGCCACCGCGCCGGGCCATAGGTAACATTTTAATATTTACACATATAGGCAATAAAATATCTATGAGACATTAACAATCCAGTTTTCTGTTTCTTTAATCTCTTCTATATTAAATACATATTCTTGTTAACAAAAATTTTTAAAAGATATAAAGGTAATTATTATTTTTTAAATAAAATAGGATCTTTATATATTACACCAAAAGAAGAGGTAGCACAGACCAGCTTAAATAAAAAAGTTTTTTTATTTTTGAAGAAAGCTAGTTTTCATCTGAAGTTTGAAGATGATAATGGTTTTAGAATGGCAGGAAAGAAAAGGGAGTCGTGTTGAAAGCCCCTCAGGTGGCAACTGGTAAGTGTGTACCTGTGCGCACACGTGTGCAGGTTTTGAGGTGGGGATGAGAAGCAGTCAGTGTCCAGAGCAAAGCCGCTGCAGGCCAGCCTAGGGAGTGTGAACTTTATACTCCAGGCACAGAAGAGCCTGGAGGTGCTTCAGTAAAGTAGCACTTCACTAAAAATTTGTTAGAAGACAAAGATTCTAACAGCCCTGCATAAACGGGATCAGACAGGGAAGAGGCGGGAGCCAGGGAGACCAGCTCAGGGGCAGCTGCAGAAGTCTCCGCTAGAGGTGACATGGCCCCACTGACATGTTAATCATGGAAATGTAATGACAGGAGCAGATTTGGAAAACAGAACAGGGATCAGCTAGCCTTGGCAGAGGACAGTGTTTGGAGGATGAAGACAGAAGCAAAAATGAGTTCAAGGTTTTGATCAGAGAAGCTCAAGAGCTGGTGGCGAAAGGAAATATGGGAAGGGGTGTCTTGGGTGGGTCACAAAGGAGCAGATAACGTAGGACTAAAGAACATTCAAGAGCGCCCGAGTGCTGCAGCCACAATGGCACTGCGATGGTTTTAAAACCCTGGGATTCTTGGCCGTGCACGGTGGCTCACGCCTGTAATCCTAGCTCTCTGGGAGGCCAAGGCGGGCGGATTGTTTGAGCTCAGGAGTTCAAAACCAGCCTGAGCAAGAGCGAGACCCCGTCTCTACTAAAATTAGAAAGAAATTAATTGGACAACTAAAAATATATAGAAAAAATTAGCTGGGCATGGTGGCGCATGCCTGTAGTCCCA
>CAUYSK010114178.1:0-30696 GCA_963575035.1 Avahi laniger
ATTCTGTCTCCAAAAAAAAAAAAAAAAAGAAAATTGGTAGGTGAAACAGGAGAATACACATGGACTTGACTCCACTGAGAGGCACAGTGTTTTTGCCATGGGACCCATATATACAGATGCTAGCACAATGTGTGTTAATAATACTTACACAGTTCTAATATGATGTAAGTGCTGTTTATTGGTTGTTTTTTATGAAACACTTCATGAATTTGTGTGTCATCCTCACACAGGGGCCACGTTAATTTTCTCTGTATCATTCCGATTTTAGTATATGTGCTGCTGAAGTGAGCACTATTTATTGGTTTTAAAACTTTAAGCAGACAAATCCCCAAAGATGGAACTTGGGTTACAGAAGAGAATACAAATGTTATCAGCCTAGGCTATTAATAAATTAATGCTTCTCTCCTGGTCCTGTTGCCCGGATTGAAAGGATAAAATTATCCTAGAAGAGAAAAGCCTGTGACAGCACTGGGATCCCCATCCCCCAACTCTGGCCAGTTGAAGCTTTAAGCTCCTGGGCAGCTCACAGGTGAGGACCAGGGGAAGCACAGCAAACCTGCCACCCAGTCATTTTTCACTCCTCTGGGGAAAGCTGATACGTGGCAGTCCTTGGGCCTCTAGCTCCTGCTGGTCCCCACCATGAGCTGGGGACCCAGAACCCCAGGAAGGAGGTGTGATCACATGCTCCCAGCCCCACCTCCATGCCCGCACCTCCCAAGAAGCCTGGTGGTGTGGGCTGTAACTATCAGCATTGCCAGAGGGGAACCAGTGGCCAACAGTGCTGGGGAGAGCCATCGCAAGGCAACAATACTGGCAACAATCACCTGCCACCTTTGATTGCCCTGACTGGGCCCACTTCCTCTGAATGATCATCCTCCCTCTCTGGGAGCCCCTTGTCACCACCATAGTCATGGCCATCCTCATCAACTGTGGCAGACTACCTTAGCAGATTCACTCAAGAAACCTTACCAGGAGGGACCTTCTGCACCACTGGACCCATCCTGCTGCCACCAGCATACAGGACCACCTACCTGGACGGGCCAGCAAGCCATTCTGGCCACCTATAGACCTACCCACCATCCCACTCATCTTGCTTGGTGAACCCCTCAGATACCACTCACCTTGGCCCTTCTACACCCAGCACTCATGGGAAAAGATCTGCTGCTGTGCATGTGCAAGTGTGTGTGCATGCTCGTGAGAACATTTGTGAAAAAGAATTAAGGTTTCAAATTATTTTACTACTACTGAGCCCTCCTAGGAAAAGGATGAAGAGAGATAGAAACAAACAAACAAACAAAAACAAAGGAATAGGAGCCAGAGTAGCGGGTGTCCTCATGCTGCTGCTCTGCCCAGGAGAGCATGGTTCCCCCATCCTCCTCAGGATGGTCACCCTGATGGATGTGCAGGGGACAAACACTTGACAGTGTAGGAATATACCCATAGCATAGAGAGCTTTCTGTGGGACTGTAAGACTTCTCCACATACCCTAACCATGGAGAGGAAGCGGGAAGCTCATTTCACTCAACCCCACAAACCCGTCTCCCGAACAACAGCCAAAATCCCAACACCTTGGCCTTGGATGTTCATCAGTCCCAAACACTATGTAAGTAAGACCAGAATGCTTTCCTCAACAGCTTTGCATGTCAGGAGGGGAAAGAAGTTCGGGGAAAAAATGTTGACTTGCAAGTTGATTACAGAAAATGAGCTGGAATTTTCGTTCAGATATATTTTGCATGAGATGGGCGTTCCTTCCACAGGTGAACTGGGAGTAGCACCAGCGCAGCATCTACCCTCCAGATTTGAAAATAATGGTAAATGCACATAGAGGGAAGATGTTTTAAAATTTGTGGAATGGATACCAAACTAGTCTCCATGGTTTTCTTTCATTCTCCATTAGGAATTTTTGGAATGTCTGAATTTTATGCCATAAACATTTATTTTACAGTCAGTGAAACTCCAAGCAGTCATAATAAATTAATTTCACCATTGTGAAGTATTTTATCATCCTTTATTTCCTATAGATGTTGTATAATCTAGCAATGTAGCGTAGTAATATTTTTAAGTTGACATTCATTAACTTTTAATTTTAAGCATTTTTAAAGTTTCTACATATCACTGACTGAAGCCATGACACAACAAGGAGTTAATAAAATCTCCGTTAAATTACTGTTCTATTTACTGTGATTAATAGCCTTATCTTAATAGTGAAACATTTAGAAATAGTTTATTTCTCAGGTGTGAAAGACTTTGAACAAAAGTTTACTCTTTCCGTACCAAAGACCAATAGGGACTTGATCAAGTATGTATACCTGTAAAGGATAACTAATTTCTTTTTTTTTTAACCAAGAATATACAATTTCTATATATGCTTAAAATCAAATATCATAGAATAAACAACCACATCAATTATGCATTAAGAAGGCCATATTTAGGAACCAACTTTTTATTTTGAAAACTGGTAAATGAAAGGAAAGAACAAAACATATATCCTATCTCTCCCATATGAACTATTGAAAAAAAAAAAACATAAAATTGCACCTACCTCTAGCCAAAAGGAGTCCAACAAGGCCAGCAAATCCAATAACACCAAGTCTTGGAAAAAATCCAGGAGGTGCGTTTTGGAGATATTCATAGCTGTCTACAATAGAATCAGACCAGGAAGCAGTCCCATAAATTGCTCATCAAAAAATAAACAAAAAGGTCTTATACAGTATCCAATGCTTTTCAAACCATGTATGCTTTGTTTTCTGCTAGTACGCTTCTTTTCAACACATTCTTTTTATGTGATACATAAATAAAATTTATTCACATAGCCAGTGTCCGATTTTCAAACACTTTTGGTCTGACAACCCACTGATGCTAAAGTAACGTTAGATTACCTTCATGTTCCTGAAGGCAATGCATCGAATTAGCTATTAGCTATTTGCACAGGGAGAAATACAAATACAGGGATTTCTCGTGATCCAAACTCTCATTATCCAAACACAGAAACGGAATAGATTTGGATAAATCTTTGGATAGATCTGTTGCTGTCTGAAGCTTTGCCATTTGCTCTCTGAAACTCAGGAACCAAATACATTAGACTGAGAAAAATATGTATCCTTTGTCATTTGAACTCGTTATTTGAACTCAAGAACAGAATAAATTTGGAAAATGAAGGAAACTTGTAGTATAAGTTCATGCAGGAAATAGCCACTGTTGATAGTGATAGAATAAATAAAAATAAATCCAACATGTAAGCCTATTCACCATGCCTGAACACATCTTATGACTTCGTTCACATGATGCCTCCTCTCCTTTCCACTGAGCCAGTCCCACTAAATAAAAGCCAGCTTGAGTCCTACCTCCTCAGAAAAGCCTTTCCTAAGCTTATCAGCCCAGACCTCTCTTCTTCCTCTGAAGTCCCATCATATTCATTCTCTGTACCATCACTTGGTACCTATATCCTCTAGTACCTTGTGTTTAATTATTCAGGGGTATATTTGATGTCTCCCCAAGGAGAATGTAAGCTCCTTAATGTTGGATTGCTTAGACTTGTGTGTTATCTTCCCTTAGTGGTGATAGGGGATATTCATTCAACAGATTTTATTAAGAGCACTGCCAGGAGTGGAAGAATACTGGATGAATCAACAAATGAATTTCAGTGAGGTCATGATTTACAAAGCCCTCATGTCTCTCTCTGAACCTTATCTTCAGCACTCCCTATCTGCTTACGGTTCTCCTAAATACCCAATCTCAAGTCACACCTCTAAGCCTTGACCATGCTGTATGCACTGTGTGGAATGCCTGCCACCTGAAGTCCCACTCCCACATCTTGGTGTGGATAACACTGCTCCTTCAAGATTCATATCAGAAATCCTTCCCTGACTGCTCCCATCTCCCCAATCTCTATTAAACTAGTCTCCTTCCTCTGTACCTTCAACAGTGGTCTGTGATTGTCTCTGTATTTGCACTAGTATTGAATAATGTATTATATGCATCTCAGTAGCTGTGACTACTATCTTAATCAACCTCAATCTTCAATGCCTGCCACAATGGTGACTTAACAAATGTATGTTGAACTGAACTAATAAACTGGAAAACTCAATAATTCTCTCTCCTAGGTAATACAAGATACATGCCAGTTTTCCTTTTCCTGGGTTCTTTGGAAAATGCAGTGATTATTTTAAATACTACTATAGGGCTTGTGTGTTGTTTTGCATTAATTACTGTCTGCCCTTTTACTTATTTTGCCTTTAACCTAGTTTTTATTTTCCATCCTCTAGTCTGGGTCATTTGAGGCAATTTTCTACTTCCCTTTATTTCTGCCTACCAGCACAGTGTTGCTCAATTCTAGATGTGAGCACAGTGCAGTTAACAGAAGGACACCCAGATGGCTTTGGTGAGCTGAGCCGAAGTGGGTAAATCACAAAGAAATGGGAAGGAAGATATGTTTTAAGACTGCACTGAAGCAGAAGCCCAGATTCTGGTAACACGTCTTGGCTGTGACTGCTGGAAAATGGACTGATCGCCTTGGCAGACAACACGATTCATAATGGAATGCTTCTCCTTCACAGCCTTTGCAATAACCACGAGTCCAGGAGAAGACAGACAGACTAATGTTACAAATAATGCCTATTGCTATGAATTAATGGGAAATGATATCTGTACATTCATACATGTACAGATAAAAGACTTTATCAGGAGTTCTTTAGTTTTCTCAGATAAAAAAAATGAAGATAATAAAGTACCTGTCAGGGTTGTTATGAGGATTAAATAAATATTTTTAAAGCACTTAGAATAGTACCTGATATATAGGCACTAAATAAGGGTTTATGAAATTAATAAAATTACGATGTTACTTATTAACATGTCAATAATTAAAGAACCAGTAGGCAACTATTATTATATCTATCTTCAAATGAAAAATTTATTTCTCTGATAGTCTCAGGGCAAAGAATAAACTGTACTCATGTTTATTTTGTTCTATCATGGAAACAAACCCTTGCAAAAGTAAGATTTTGATTTCCTGAGATGCCCAATAAGGGGAATGAAATATGATCAGTGTCTCTATTAATTTACCAGTTCCTGACTGAGATTAGTCAGAACATAGACTGTGAACCCAGTTTATGAGTATATGTGTGTAAGTGGCCCACATGTGAAAAACAATCAAGAACGATAAAAATCAAATAAAAAATGTAAGAACACTACTAATTATGTAATAAGATCTTTCCCAGGCATACCAGCTCAGTTTCTTCCTGCCTCGAAACTTCTATAGCATGTATTAATGGCAGCACAAATGAGTTACTCTGATTCTGAAAACCTACTGAGGAGTTAGTGTGGTGCACCTGGAAATAGGGTCTTCTTGTTTGTGTGTTTGTTTTTAAATGCAGTGTATCTGCGCTTGCTAGCCCAACAATCCTAAAGATTTTTTTTTTTATTTCACCCTGCATGAACTTTGAGGAATCCTAAAGATTTTGAAGAGACTTACCTGACTGTTTGGGGACACTAGTCCTCTAAAATCTGAGGGAAACAACAGATCCTCTTTCCAGAAAAATCTACGTAGCTCTAAAATTCTGCATACAATTTTAAGGAATCCATAGATCTCCTGGAGCCCATCCTTACAACCCCGGATAAAAAGTCCAATTTGTTAATGAAATAACTGATTATGCCTAATTAAAAATCAACTTACCTAACCCCCATTGAACCAAAGTTTGCATCTTGGGCTTAGTTTGGGAGTATGTTTCCTAAAAACATAAAAAGAAAATGAATGAGTAGGATTTGCTGATTAGAAAGTAACAGAATAAATACACTTGTCTTTACTGAATAAATTATCATGTTATTAACACTTTTTGAACAAAGGGATATACTGTCTATCTGGGTTTTATTGTTTTTGTTTTTCCTTTTGTAATTTTCCCTTCACTGAAAACCACTCAGCAGAATAGCTTATGATTGTCACAGGAAGCAAAAATTATAAGTACAGTGGTTTCAACAATCCAGCCTCTTCGCTCTTCTATTAAAATTGAAGAAAACAGACTAAAATCAATCCCCTTGATAATTATAGTGGCAAGATTCCCCATGAGATTAAATCTTTCATATTAAGCCTATTCTCTGATTTACCATTAATTAGGACCTATATCTGGAAACTGCCCGTGTGAAGCAGGAATGACTAGCTTTAATAAGACAAAGGAGTCTTTATCTCAGTTTGGAGAGATACCTCAATCCTGAAGCAAATGAAGTGTCAACATTATCTTAACAACAACAATAAAAAGGCTTTGTACATGAACATCAGATGATACTAAGTGAAATGAGGGACTAGCTAGAAGGTACTCACCTTCAAGAAGTCTACAGTAAAGACAGGAAAAGAGATACATGGGTATCAGAAGGTATCAGAAATAGTTGCCACTTGGAAAAGGAGTTGTTTTGTGTAATTCAGTTCAAGTCAGAACAAGTTATCCTCATTCTTTTAAATGGCCTTAAATAATAAATGCTGAACTTGGGGGAGGACATAAAGAACTGAATATCACTTCATTAAAATCCATTATTGTTTTTTCTGTGCATAAAAAAGGAAGAAAATCTACAGATCAATGTCTGGAGTGACTGCCCACTTCTTTTGCTAGCTTAATCTTTTTACTATGGAAAAAAATTAAATTACTTCTTTAAGAAAGGGGCTAGATATTGCTGGTCTGAAAAAAGAGCCAAGAATTAGAAATATTTCTATGAAGACTTCATTCTACCTAGGAAAACAAAACTATTATAATTACAAGAAACCTTTTTTATTTAGAAGTAGTGCAAATAAACATGTTGATAGCTAGTCTATCATTCAGAAAAGTATTTCACTGAACTGAATTTCTTCATGCACAGAAGAAAAAATAAAAAACAAAAAAGCAACCTTAGGTTGAAAGTAAAGAGATAAAGTACTTTCATTATTTAAAAAAAAAGACAGACTAGAAATAACAGCAATCATGCCTACATGATACAAAAATATTTGCACAAATTTACTGACTTTATCTTCACTACCAGCAGATGGTTTTTAAATCTTCTAGAATAAGAGAATAAAGTCTAAGTGTTTTATAACACATTATATATAAAATATTTAGGTATTTCTTAATTTAATCATATGGTTATGATATGTAAGTATAATGACCTAAAGTTACATTGTTGAGAAAGCCCATGCTTATTATTTTCTTTCTAAATTGGTAAACAAAAGTTTTAGCCATGGCACAGTCAGTAGAAATTAAAAATTTTAAAACAAGCTCTGGATGAAAACTGAATTTGTAAATCTCAAGCAAGGTAAATCTAGACCATTTCACACACATCTACATATTAATTTTTTTAAGTTGTCCTCAATCTTCAAAACCAGGATCAAGTACAGGAAGCATGGCTGGGCACAGTGGCTCACACCTGTAATCGTAGCACTCTGGAAGGCCAAGGCAGGAGGATTGCTTGAGCTCAGGAGTTTGAGACTAGCCGGAGCAAGAGTGAGACCCTGTCTCTACTAAAAATAGAAAAAAATTAGCCAGGCATGGTGGTGTGCCCCTGTAGTCCCAGCTACTAAGGAGGCTGAGACAGGAGGATCGCTTGAGCCCAGGAGTTTGAGGTTGTTGTGAGCTACGCTAACACCACAGCACTCTAGTCTGGGCAATAGAGCAGGACTCTCTCTCAAAAAAAAAAAAAGTACAGGAAGCATATGCATCAAAGCCTACAAAAGCATTCTGTAGATTATAAACCTCAGTTTCAGATGTTAAAAATCACAGAATACTTCTATTCACATTCAAATTTATTTCATTCACTTTCATTCATAATGACAAATGCCTGATCTAAAACATGGGCAGGGACAGAAGCCAATGTCCATATGTAGTTCTTTGGTCACTGGGGCAAATAGTTCAGTACTCCAGTATGTAATTCGACCCTATTTTACTATCTATCCTCCTATTATAGCATTCAAAATGCTCTATAACTATTCATGTTTAAAGTGGTACTCCATTGCAGACTCTCTGAGGAGAGAAACTCTTCACAATTTTGATATAAATGCTTATATTAGGTCTTTTTCCTTCCATTAGAGTTCCAGCACCATATCCTCCTGTGGTAGACAACGTTTTTACAACTGCAACCAACAGGGCAGTCTCTAGTCTTCTACTCTCTAGTCAAGGTACCACACACTACCCAGCAAGAGGAAAATTCTTTCTGCAGCTGTGGTGGCAACAGCTGCCACCAGGAAGCTAGTTCATCTTGGCATCTCTGTACCCTCTTCCCCAGATGGCACTGATGAACATTTGTAAGTCGGGCACTCTTAACTTGGAGCCCTTTATCATGCCTTTTTCCAAAAACATGCAACTAACATAGACTTTTCACTACTGACTCTAAATAGAAAAGTATACACTCCATTTTTAGAACAGCTGTACCTGACACCAACTTGTATATGGCTCGCAGTGATGTCGGAGCTGTGAGATGCTTTCTTCAAGTTGGGTCCGTGGCTCTTCCACATATTTAGATTGACCCTCGGGAACTGAGTAGAGTGAAAGCTGCACACATTAAAAATAAAAAAAAAATTTTAAAAATCAAAAAGCGCATAATGAGATCACATAATAAATGATCAAATTTGTAGGTATAATATTTCTAATAACTCATGAATTATTAGACCCTAAGGGTTATGTGCAACCTGAACTTTACTTCAGATGATCTTTGCACCTTACTTAATTCCTTAATCAACAAGGACAAGGGGCTGGGCGCAGTGGCTCACACCTGTAATCCTAGTACTCTGGGAGGCTGAGGTAGGAGGATCGCTTGAGGTCAGGACTTTAAGACCAGCCTGAGCAAGGGCAAGACCCCGTGTTCTCTATCAAAAATAGAAAAAATTAGCCAGGCGTGGTGGCACACACCTGTAATGCCAGCTATTCGGGAGGCTGAGGCAGGAAGATCGCTTGATCCTGGGAGTTTGAGGTTGCTGTGAGCTAGGATGACACCACGGCACTCTACTCTGGGAAACAGAGCGAGACTCTGTCTCAAAAACAAACAAACAAGGCCAAGGCCAAGAGGGCAGGGCTGTGAGGTGTCATACTCCCTTCCCATCCATCGAGAGCAAACAAAGCAGCTCCCCTTCATTCGTTTTATATAGTGGTATTTGGGATTCCACCTTAGATTTAGTTCAGAAAAAGGATTCTATCACTCTAAAGGGTAGGTGAGGAGAGTGAGGAAAAAAAAGCTTGAGAGTAACTGAAGAGCAAGTTACTTAGTTCAAATGATCAGTCTGGTGCTAATCAAAGCAGGACAGCAGGTTTGTTCTCTACCCAGAGAAGAAAATTTTCACAGCCACTACTGGCTTCTTTCTTTACTCTCAAAAATGCCACTGTCCCAAAGACCTGAGAAGAGGGTAAAGGGCAAAAGATAAGCTAATTAGCTTTATGTAAAGCTAATAGTAGCCCTGCCCAGAACCAAAGGTAGATCTTTACATCACTTTACTCAAACGCAAGAAAACCGAAAATCCAAAATAATCAGTGGGAAGTACGGACAAAAAAGAATGTAAACAATGTAGAGAGGATTTCTTGTTTTATTTATTTAGTATTTATTAAGTATCTGCTTAGGAGCCTGTACTCCAGCCAAGAAACAGAAAGAATCCAGATCTCTAACTACTTAGAGAGGTAAAAATGTGAATATTTTCTTGGCTTGAGAGGAATCAAGATAAGCCAAGAATCAGGCAAACCACTTAGAAAAGTGAGTTGTCTTTTTAATCTACTGGGATGTAGCATATTCCCCACTAAAAATCTATAAAATATTCCTTAATTATGCCCTTAGCTAAATACAATTAAGGTTTACTTGTTGAAAAGCTATAGTTCGTCATTTCCTGCAAAGAAATGAGGAAATATAGTTGCCTTCTTTTAAATACCTTCTACACAGTCTTATCTTGTTGATAGACAATTTGTAAAAACTCTCCTACGGGTAATGAAATCAGGCGTTCAAAATACATTACAACACAAACAGCACATTACCTCATCAATCTTCATGGGATTTGGGGGAGGTGAGTCCTTTTTCGATGCTGCATAGACTTTGAAGGTGAGCAGGCTCAGGCTGGCTGGCCCCACGGACCTCTGAATTACCTGAAATGCAGAAACAATCTTAAGCCTTCTTTCCACGCTACAGACTGAATGTGCAAAACATGAGCATATTCATAACCTTGGCCACTCCTGCTCTGAAAGGATTATTGCGCTTTATGAGAAATAAATGTGTTCCTGGGGTTCTGAGGAAGTCAGAATCTAAAATTCATGTTCTCTCAGACTTAAACTTTCAGGTCAACTTTATCTTCATTTCCAAAAGACAATAGTTCCTAAGTTTTTCTACTTTAGCCTTTCAAGTAAAATGAAAGATATATAGATAAACAGGTAGATCTATCTATAGGTATAGATCTACCTCTGTTTGGAACCTGTCCAACACCAACTCAGCATCTTTCCCTCAGACCTGCCCCTCTTTCTCTTACTTCCTCTCTCAGGAATGGTGCCATTACCCAACTAGAAAATCCTATCAGAAACTTCAAGGTCACTTGAAAATTTCTCTCTTAGTGATTTTCACAAATACAATACATTGTTAACTATAGTCATCTTGTTGTACAACGGATCTCTTGAACTTATTCTTCCTGTCTAACTGAAATTTTGTATTTTTTGACCAACATCTTTCCAACTCCCCAGCCCCTTGAAGCTACCGTATGTGAGGTAATGCATATGTTAATTAGCTCAATTTAGCTATACCACCATGTATACATATTTCAAAACATCATGTTGTATTTAATAAATATACACGATTCTTGTCAATTTAAAAATTAATAAAAAGAGAAACTCTAGGTCATCATCACCACCCCCCCATCCTATTGTTCATCAAGTCCTGCTAATTAATGATCTGACTTCTACTTCCTCCTCTCTATCCCTTCCTGTGCAATCTTTCCTTAAGCTTCCATTTCTTTCCTGAGTTGGTTTAACAGCATCCTAACTGGTCACCTGGCCCTCTAATGGCTCAAACCACTCTGAGAAAGAATGATCTTTCTAAACTGCCCACTTAATTACATATTCTATCCTATTTGGGGTCTTTTGGTATTTATTACCTAGGACTTTTATGTTAGCCAAACAGGGCCCATTATAATCTGGCCACAACTACCTTCTCCAACCTCATCTCTTTGTCACTCTGCCCCCTTCCAAAAAACTTGAACTCCCTATATTTCTCCTATGCTGTTTCCCAGGTTCATGGCTTCACACATGCTGATTCCTATCTAAAATGTCCTATACTTGCTTTGCCTTTCTGTAGAACTGACTGCCTAAGAGTAGGGAGAATTCCTGGTTTTATTTTATTGTTTTTATTTGTCCATTTGTTCATATCTATCAAGTTCTCCCTACCAGGTTGGAAGCCCTTTCAGGATGAGGCTGTGTCCAGCACATAAGAAATGCTCAATAACTATTTATTGCCTGTTCCAATAAGATAAAGGAAATGGATGGAAGAGAGGTGAAAAACAAATGAATGGATGATCCTGTTCTAACTATTCAGGCATGATTTAGCATCATGGAAATTGTATTACTAAGATTTGCAGGGCCTGTAATGAGAAAGATTAGGCTATTCTGTAATACTCACAAACCATACAATGTTAGATAAAATATAACAAAAATGCCTGGAGTCACAGAAAAAAGGAAATTCCCATATTTCAGAAGCAAATAAAGAGCTGAAAGGCATACAAAAAAAGAGTGGTTATTACTTTAACTGGTTTAAAAATAATTAACACATCCTGAAGTATTAAGTGTGCATCTTGAAAGGTCTTAATTTCAAGGCAATATTGCTACAGATTGCTTTTGCTTCCAAGGTGAAGGTTAACCAGCTACTGCTCACATTCGTCAATGTGGTTTGTGCCTATCACAGTTATTAGGCAGGACCAACAGCACCATGATATGACCTAAAAACTGCTGCAACCTTCATAGGAGGGGTCTGATTTTTTTAATTCACAGTTTAAGTTAATAAACCCATAGCTTTTCCTTCCCCTTACCCACCCCCAGCTCTTTTAAAGAGGTAGAGCCATCTAAGGCTTGAGCCACCCAAGAGTAGGCTGCTGGTATCTGGAGGCACCAACTAACTGCTCTCTGCTTTCTGGGTCTGCCCATGACTGACAGACCATGACAACGCTGCTTGAACTAGTGACTTTCCACTGAGGCAAGTTAGCCTCACCTCAGGACTTTGTTTCCAACTCCCCTCATTTATCTGCTCCAGCTGGCATCCTTCCCACTCTCCACACCCTCATCTAACCTCTATCCTGTATGTAGTTTGGTTTCACAGTGTCCCTTCATTCTTGTTTTACGTACTGTCATCTGTGGGGGATTGGTTCCAGGACCCCCGAGGACACCAAAATCCACAGATGCTCAAGTCCCTTATGTAAGATGACATAGTATTTGCATATAACCTACACACATCCTCCCATATACGTTAAATCATCTCTGGATTACTTATGATACCTAATGCATTGCCTACACACCACTTCATTCCCATGGACTCGATGTAGAACCTGGCACACAGCAAATTCAAGTTTTTTTTTTTGGAGCTTTTTGGAATTTTTTGTCTTGAATATTTTCAATCCTCGGTTAGTTAAATCTACAGATGTGGAAACCATGGATACGGAGGCAGACTATATTGTCTATTGTCTTAGATTGACCTTTCTAATTCTCAATTCCTGTTTTCAATCCTTAATCCTATCTACTTTTCACACATTTCACTTTTTATCTTGTGGCCTTCTTTTTATTCCTATTTCTACTTTTATGTTCTTAATGACTATTCCCACTCACTTTCATCTTTGATTTTAAATCTCAACTTGTTTACTTTTTTAACATTTTACTGAACTCTTATTCATGTCTACTTTATTTTTCCCTCTTATCTTACTAGTTTTTCTAGCTATAATATTATTCTGAGCCTCCCCCTTTTATTGCCTAAGCTATTTTTTTTTCCTCATTTTCTATTAGTTTTCCTCCTCAAGCCCACCCTGACTCCCATCCCACAGCAAGAACTGTGGCCACAGGGTGGTAGCACTGAAGAAAGGTAGCTCCTGCAGTGGCCTTTTCAGCTTCTGGCAGGTTCTTAACCAACTTGGGAGACCCACAAATGAACATTCCCCAGGGCCATAATTCTTTCTCTGCAGAGAGCACATGATTTAGTTCAGGGTTTCTCAATCTCAGCCCTATTGACATTTGGGCTGGGTCCTTTGTTGTGGGGCTGTCCTGTGCATTGTAGGAGGTTTGGCAGTGTTCCTGGCCTCGGCTCAGTAGATGCCAGTAGCACCCAAGTCAAGGCAGTCAAAAATGTCTGGAGACACCGCCAAATGTCCCCTGGGGAGCAACCCCTCCCACTGAGAATCATTGTTTTACTTAGATAAATATTATTTTCTGACATGTCTCACCATCCAGACTTTAAGAAAATCTACATGTTTTAAAAACCATGGCCTCAGGCCGGGCACGGTGGCTCACGCCTGCAATCCTAGCACTCTGGGAGGATGGCTTGAGCTCAGGAGTTTGAGGTTGTGAGCTAGGCTGACACCAAGGCACTCTAGCCCAGGAAACAGAGCGAGACTCTGTCTCAAAAACAAACAAACAAACAAACAAAACCCAAACAACAACAACAAAAAAACGATGGCCTCAAACTTAATACATAGTGATAGAAACCAAAACGGTTGCTGCCTGGGGGGTGGGGGAGAGCGGACTTACCAGTGATGAGGCACAAGGAAATTTTCTGGAGTGAAAGAAACAATAATCTATACCTTGACTGGGGTGTTGTTTACACAAAGTGTATGCATTTATCAAAACTCAAATTCTACAACTAAGATTGTACAATTTAAAATCTATTTATTTCACTGCATGTAAATTATACTTCAAAAAAAAAAATCTATGGCCTCTAGCACACCTAATCTGTGCCAAGTTCATGTCAAAATATAGGTGGGAACTTTAGGCCAAGGTCATTCCTAAGAAGGAGCCAGATACACACCTGACCATGGTGAGGAACTAGGTGGTACAGATCTGTGCGACAGAAACCCATGGGAGAAGCATTGGTAAAAGGTCCACAGGCAGACAAGCTGATGCTGATGCACTCAACATCTTGGGTGGTTCACCTTCCTTTTTGGTATCAAAGGGAGGGCTTCTCTTGGTATGAGACTACACCACCTGCCTCAGCACACTCACCGCCTTTCCTTATAATGGTAAAGAGGAAGCTGGTCAGACCAGATGTTATCACAAATGGGGGTTCTGGACAAGGAGGACGTATGCCTGCCAGGTGGCCATTATAATTCATTAGGGCTCATATTGAGTATTCAGGCCAACTCATTCAGTAACAGAATTTAAGAAGGAAAAGGCTGTTAAAATAAGCAGACATCACCCCAGGAAAGTGTGAGAGCACAAAGAGGAGGCAAAGGAGAACCTTCTTCAATCTTCTGTCTCCCCAAGGAAGAACACTAACCTGAAGGTGCAGTGCGGGGTCTGGGTGTTAATCACAAAAAGCTCTGGCTTTAAACTTTTCTCCTATCAACACTCTTGTTGCGCTGTCTTGTGAGACACAAAGACAAAGGTACTCTCTCTCTATGAGGGGTCCTGGCCCCATTATGGTAATATCAGGTTGAATATACCTTCTGAGAAGTGAAATCTCCCCGGGATTTTTTCTGATGGGGGATGGAATCTCTAGACTGCATGTACCCATGGCCTGAGCACTCCCTGTACCAAGTGACAGTCCTTGAGCAGCCTTGTTTGCCAAGTTCACTCCCTGCTCAGGGCAGATGACTTGGCTCAAAAAGTGGGTACGTATGCACCTTCTGAGAACTGATTAGATATGTTCTACTTTGGATGAACTTAGCTTGCCAGATCAAAGTCAAAGTCAAGCCACGTTCTGTTAAGACCTGCATCTTCAATGAGTGCTAAGCTACAGACTAGAGCCAAAGGCTGCATTTCTTCATATTCAGCCCCTCTGGTGTATACCCTTCAGTTACCAGATGCCTCGCCTAGAAGTCAGCTAGTTGCGGGGGAGTGTCTCAAAGTGAGGACCCCAATGTATTGGCTTGTTTGAGGTTTCAAATATAGCTATGAGATCCATAGGGATCCATAGGGATCAGAGGGAAAGCTAAAATTTGGCTCAGGCAAAGGTAAGTTGGTGACGCTTAGCTTTGCAAACCTCAGGGAAGTGTCATTGAGTTCCCTGGCTCATGTGGTTAAACCCTCTTTCTGGTCTGATCTATTCCTCAGCAAGATATCTTATACTCACCCTATCAAGGAATATTCTCTATCTTGGACCTTGGACTCCCTGTGTCTTTCAACTTTTGCTTTATACAGTCCACAGGGGGCTTAATTTCAACAAAAACTGAGCAACCAGGATTGGCATTTCATTAGACAGGGCCCTAACAAGAAGTGTGGTAAAGGGGTAGACTGCCATTATCTTAAAGGCATTCATTCACTTCTTACTCTCTCTCCACTGAGGCTTGCCAAGGACTGAACTGATGATGGCAAAACCAATCTGGCCAGGTAAGCAAGGTTATATATAACAATTGGAAGAGGTCAACTAGAATTTTATTTCAAAAACAAATATCGCGCACCTAATCCACGTCAGGCATGATGCTAAATGGGACACAACACTTAGCAGACACGGTCCATGCCCTAACAAAACTGCCGGGAAGTTTATGAGTTTACTCAGAAAGACTCAGGCCACAATTTAAAAACCAAATTAATATTCTAAAAAAGATTCAGGCATAAGATTGAATTTATCCTTCAGCTCCAGCAGCAAGGGTAGATTCTTAGACACAGTTAACGAAAATATCAATCTGCTGAGGTCATAAACACTCAAATCATAATGGGTACCCAAAAGGCTAAACCGTTCTTGTTTTGCAAATAAAAGTTACATTGTCCAGGATTCTGTAGTTCTGGGACCACATTGTGATTATGTTCAGTAAGACTGCTTTAAAGACAAATAAAAACCTCAAGCTAAATAAGACACCCTCAGAATTATTCAAAGACTCTCATGAATGGTGGGACTCAAATCCCTAACAACTTGTTTTATTTTCCAATTCTATAGAGAATCCAGTGTATGGTCTCTCCCATTTCTAAGAAGAGTGATCCTTTATTCTCCCATAATTATAGAAGTACTATCTTATTGGAACTTCTATGTAAAATATATACCAGTTTCCTTTTTGATAAAAGGCCTTTTCAGGCCTGTGTAAACAAAAGGTTTCAGAATCAGCTGGGGAACTTTTTTTTTTTTTTTTTTTTTTTGAGACAGAGTCTCACTCTCTTGCCCTGGCTAGAGTGCCGTGGCGTCAGCCTAGCTCACAGCAACCTCAAACTCCTGGGCCCAAGCGATCCTCCTGCCTCAGCCTCCCGAGTAGCTGGGACTACAGGCATGTGCCACCATGCCCGGCTAATTTTTTCTATATATATTTTTAGTTGTCCAATTAATTTCTTTCTATTTTTAGTAGAGACGGGGTCTCGCTCTTGCTCTGGCTGGTTTCGAACTCCTGAGCTCAAACAATCCGCCCGCCTCGGCCTCCCAGAGAGCTGGGATTACAGGCCTGAGCCACTGCGCCCAGCCAGCTGGGGAATTTTTTAAAAGCATAGATTCCAACACCTTCCCCCAGAGTGTCCGACTCAATAAATCTAAGGGGGGCCTAAGAATCTACATCCATGACAAGCCAAGTTTAGAAAACCACTTTTCCACAAGCAGATGCTAAGGGAATAGTTATTCAACTCAAATTTGTATAAACACTCAAACATAGTTACTTTTTAAAACATTTGGAAGAATGTCCTAAACAAAAAAAGAAACAGAGTGACTGGCCACCCACTAGAAAAATTATGAGATTCATTTACATTCAAGAAAATCTCTACCATCTTAAACAAAACACGAATACTCTCCACCCCTAATTCCCTTTCTAACTACTACCTCATCCTTCTACCTCCCTCCTCTGACGAATTTATTTTAAAAATAGACTACAGTTAGAAGGCAGAATAATGGATACCCTTAGCAAGCTGGGGAGTGATTAGGAGGGCCAGGAGGAGAGCTTCTAGAGTGCTCTAAATATACTAGTGTGTTTGGTGTATAAAACTTCACTTATTTCTTTTAAAGCCCCTTCTATTCTAGGATAAAAATTCACTTATGATGCATGTAATTTCCTGTACAGACAGTCCCTGACCTATGATATCTTGACTTTACGACAGTGTGAAAGCGATATGCATTCAATAGAAACCATACTTCAATTACCCACACAACCATTCTGTTTTTCACTTTTGGTACAGTATTCAATAAAGTATATGAGATATTCGACACTATATTATAAAATTGGCTTTGTGTTAGATGATTCTGCCCAACTGTAGGCTACTGGAAGTATTCTGAGTACATTTAAGGTAGGCTAGGCTAAGCTATGATGCTCGGTAGGTTAGGTATGTTAAACACATTTTCAACTTACAATATTTTCAGCTTACTGGGATATAACCCCATCATAAGTTAAGGAGCACCTGTATTTCTACACAAAGTCAAAAAGATAGACTCTGTTTGCTTTCTTGACTTTACCACTTCTCCCTTAAGTACTCAATGCACCTAAAACCATTCTTCCCAAGGCCACCAATGGCCTCCCACTTGCTAAACCCCGATAGACATTTGGCATCTTGGTTGTACCCTGAAACTGGTGACCATTTCCCATTTTCAACTCTCTCTTTGACTTCCAGGATTCTACTCTGCCCCCATTCTGTAAGCTTTCTAGGCACTCTCTCGCTCTCCTTTTGGGCTTTCTCTTCCTCTGCCCAGCTCCTCAAGGCTGATGAGTCAAGGAATCCTTAACTCTCTCCTCTTCTCACCCCAGGGCAATTTCATTGAAATCTAAGTCTTTAACTCCCACACATACGCTATCAGTGTCCCCCAAGTCAGTATCCCAGCCCTGGCCTCTCTCTAAGCCTCAGGCTTGCACGTCTAACTCCCTGATGGACTTCTTCACCAGGACTTTCAATTGCTACTTCAAACAGAACACATTCAAAAGTGAACTTTTTTTTGAGGTGATGGAATGTATTCTTTCTTATATATACATATACACACACACACATATATATATATACATCCTTTTTTTTTTTTTTTTTTTGAGACAGAGTCTTGCTCTGTTGCTTGGGCTAGAGTGTAGTGGCATCATCACAGCCCACCACAGCCTCAAACTCCTAGGCTCAAGTGATCTTCCCATGTCAGCCTCCTGAGTATCTGGGATTATAGGTGTCCACCATCATGCCTGGCTAATTTTTTTTCTATTTTTAGTAGAGATGGGGTTTCGCTCTTGCTCAGGCTGGTCTCGAACTCTTGGCTTCAAGAGATTCTCCTGCCTCGGCCTCCCAGAGTGCTAGGATTACAGGCCTGAGCCACCATGCCCGGCCTCTTTTATATATATATATATATATTTAAAAATTATATATATTTAAGGTATACAATATGATGTTTTTGAACTTACCTTTCTCCAAAAATCTCTTTTTCTCTAAGATTCTCTACCTCATTTAATGGTCCTACAAGCCACACAGTCAAAGGACAACATCAAAGCAATTCTTGAACAAAACAACAAAAATAGATTTCAAAGACAATAAGATGTAGTCCCTGCCCCCACAGTCTAATAAGGTGGATAAACAAACATTAACAGTTACATCACCTGTGACAGGTCCACTAACAGACAAGGGATAGGTTTAGCGCAGAAAAAGGAATAGGTTACCACAACTGGGAAATTCTGGGCAACAGCTACAGAAAGGAGGCAGGATCAACAATCAGAAAATTTATATATTTCTTTTTTTTTTTTTTAGCAAAGTCATCCAACAGATTGATGTTAAGAATCAGTGTCACTAGGAACAGCCACTGTAAAGAACAATAACAAAAGAAACCAAAGGTTTGGAACACGAGGGTGATTTTCTACACACCACAATCCTTTCAGTTACACCAGTGAGTAGATATGCTCTCTATACGGAGCAAATACAGGCACCCATTTCATGATCGCTACTTTAGTAATATAAAAAACATTCTCAATCAAGAAGTTCCTTTTTAATGTGAAGGTCACATGGGGTTTCAATGATAATCTACTCAGAATAATTTGGTATCAAAAACTGCACATTCTTGAGGCACTCATAGAAAAAAAATAAAAATAAAAAACTGCACAAACAAATCTAACGCTATAATTATTACATTTTAGCTATTATATAACTTAGCTGTCATATAATCTGTACATTAAAATGTGCAGCTGTTTCCAAAGCTGTTGCATAAGACAACTAAATCTGCAATTGTGGAAAATAAATGCATTTGAGGACATTTTAAAAGAAAATGCCATTTAAAATTAGATATTCCCTTATTTACACAAAGAGGCATAATCATGTATTTTTTTTACCAAATGTTATCCTGGTTCTTTGATTTTCAATCAGCCTTTTTCGCAATAATTTCCATTATGAAAGCATTTTTCATTTGAAACAAAATGCTTTTTAATCTGATTCTTTTCAACTGTTTAAGAGATAAAAATCTGAAATGGATTTTTTTACCAAAAAATCCTATTCTTTTTGTTAAAAAAGTCTGTGAAAACTGACAATACTTTTGAGGTTATTCTTGTTCTAAGTAATTAACATAAAACAAAGAATAAACTATGTGAAAGAATTTAGGGTAAAACAAAATGATGAAAATAATCAAATGTTTTGTTCAAATCAGGCTACATTGTGTCCTTAGTAATGTGTTGTAAATCAAATTAAAAATAAGGAGAAAATAAGTGAATCCATAATTCTTGAAAATCAAAAGAATAAAGAAGCCAGGCATGGCGGCTGATGCCTGTAGTCCCAGAGGCTCAGGAGGCCAAGGCAGGAGGATCACTTGAGCCCAGGAGTTCAAGACCAGCCTGGGCAACATAATGAGACTCCATCTCTTAAAAAATAAAGAAAGAAAGAAATAAAGAATAAAGAATACCTTCCCCCATAATGAGCATTTAGTATGGTACATACATGCTATATAGCAGCAATCCTTTCTAATCTGGAGGGCCAGACACCAAACAGAACAGAGGCTTTCTCTGGGAAGGGGGTCAGAGGGAGGTAGACAATGGGAACTTGATTATTAACTGTACTATTTTCACTTTTTACAAGGAAAAGGTATCTCAGTATTATAAAATTTTTTAAAAAACAGACATTTTTCTCTTCAAAGTATTAATAGTAACCTTGATAAATCATGTATGGAGTCACAATTCACTGTAACCATTTATATAACAAATTAATAAATGAAATTTACTTTTAATGTATAATCACATGGTTTCCATTTCTAAATGCCTTCAGATCTAATTTTTTTAAAGGTGGGAAGGGAGCAGCTGGGGGACAGAGGGGGCTCTTGTCACCACTGGTCTCCTGCCTCCTCTCCCTCCAGATCAAATTTTAAGCCTATGAGAAAAATCAGTCTCAATACATTTGAAATGAGAGTGGGAAAGATTAGAAAATGGCATTTGCTAAAAAAAAAATAAAAGGGGGATTTATGGTATGAGTCCACTGAGTTTTTTAAAATGTCATAACAAGGGTATATATAAGTATGTCCAGAAACAAGTCTAAGAAGATGCTAACAGTGGTTGTCTGTAGATGGTAGTATTTTTTTTTTATTTTTTCCTGTTTTAGCAAATAGCCTCCTGGATATAGATGGTAGCATTAAGGGTGATTCTTTAGTATTATCTATATTTCTTGAAGTTTTTACAATGAATTTTTTTTTTGAGACAGAGTGTTGCTCTGACACCCTGGCTAGAGTGCAGTGGCATCATCATCATAGCTCAGTGCAACTTCCAACTCCTGACCTCAAGTGATCCTCCTGCCTCAGCCTCCCAGAGTGCTAGGATTACGGGTGTCAGTCACCTCGCCTGCCTTAAACAACTGTTTTAACAGCCATTTGTTTGGATGTAAAATTTGGGAGCACTCATACCTTAAAACAGAAACCACAATCATTTCAATCTGTTTAATAGTAAAGGGGATTATAAAGCCAATAATTTAAGAGCTCAGACGAAAAACTGTCTTCCCACTATGACAAAGAGAATTATTTTATAAGAAACTTTCAATTCTGTAGTTCTGTACTAGAGTAATTGATATTTCCTAGTTCTTCCTCATCCACTATAAAGACTACAATCTATATAGATAAGTAACAACAACAAAAAAAGAGGCTGTTTTCAAGATTAACATTATCTTTTTCTCACAGAAAACCAAGCTCTATTTTATCTTTGGAGGGCAGAATTTACCGCAAAATTAGGTCAGCAAAGAAACTGTTTCATATGCACTTGTTTCATTTTCTGTTCTTTAAAAGCTATGAGATTTTGTTAAAAACCATGTAGAAAAATAACAAGCTTGTGTGATAAACAGGAAGGAAACTTCAAGGCCAAAGAGTGAGATAATTGTTCATTTAGGCAGGTTTTGAGTCATCCAGTTGAGCTGTGCTGGTTTCATAGACTTAGAACACAGATGATAATTTACCAGGTCCCAAATTTATTTTGAACTTCCTCATACAGACAGAAATTTACTGCTGCTTGCCTACAACTCCACAATATATCTTTTTTCTCTCTCTCTTGGAATGGCATCCTGAGATCCAGTCTTTTCTAAGGCAAGGGAACATAGGAAAAAAATCATAGGGGAACATTTACTTCAAGTCTTACTTTTCAAATGCATCTATGTTTTCAAGCAACTAAAAAAAATGTACATCATTTAATAGGAAGAGCTATTCTGTCAAAGTAAAATCTACCTAGACCTAGGTTTCATTTCCTAGTAAACCACTGCATGCGCAGAGAACTCTGAACTCACTGATGACAACTGTGTTCAACCTTATCTCAGTTACTCACGTGGTTTTTCTTCTTTAAGGAAAAGAGAATTGTAAAAATTTTTTTGAAAAAAATCATGTACAAGACGGAATTCAGCTGATGATAATCTGAATTCACAATGAAAATCTCTGCAACAATAAGGAATAAAACCAAGAAAAGTAAGTATTTGGACTATGCACAGTAACTTTAACAGAGCTCCCAAATCATGTGACTCTACAAACAGGCTCAAAGTCCTATTTGCCAAGTAAGGTAAGCCATCAACAGACATTTAGGAAACTTGTTGGAGTCCTTGTATCACTTTTTTCTTACTTACTCATCAGTCTAACCCACGTCAGAATATGACACATGAATCAGCACCTCTAAGAGAAGAGGAGACTCATTTCAGCAAGCACAAAGAAAAACAGGCTGCTATTTCATAAGGACTGAAGTTTGTGAAATGGGGTTTAAGAAAAAAGAACCTTTATTATTTATTTTCATATATTCTATTTTAAAAGATGGCTCAAAAGAATGAATAGATATATCTGAAAAAAGAAACTACTGGGTATCCCTCTTAACTAAGGCAATGAACACGCACTTGTGAATCTATCTCTAGCTCCCACAGAGGGCTCCTCATCCTCACCGAATCAAACAAAGAAGTCCTTAAGCAGGAGCCAGTGTGGGCTTTGAATAAAACACAGTGCATTGCTTCAATGAGCCAGAAAGCAATAGGAAGACAAAGGGTGACTGTACTTAAAGTGCCTTTAAAAATATATTCACTCAAAATTCAACTATACTATCCATAACGCATAAGCTGTATCAGGAAAATAAAGCTTAGCATTCAAAGTTATAGGTTTTTAGCATATTGAAAATTCTATCACCCTTGCTCTAAATTCTTGTTTCTTCAAGGTTTAGTGAACACTGAACATGTTTTAAAACCTACCACAGGCCAGGCGCGGTGGCTCACACCTATAATCCTCGCACTCTGGGAGGCCAAGGTGGGTGGATCACTTGAGGTCAGGAGTTCGAGACCAGCCTGAGCAAGAGTGAGACCCCCGTCTCTACTAAAAATAGAAAGAAATTAACCAGAGAACTAAAAATAGAAAAAATTAGCAGGGCATGGTGGCGAATGCCTGTAGTCCCAGCTACTTGGGAGGCTGAGGCAGGAGGATCGCTTGAGCCCAGGAGTTAGAGGTTGCTGTGAGCTAGGCTGACACCACAGCACTCTAGCCCAAGCAACAGAGCGAGACTCTGTCTCAAAAAAAAAATAAAAATAAAAATTAATAAAACCTACCACAATAAAAAATTGGCACAGATGAAGTTTTCTAAAAAAAAACTGGCATGAGGCCATGCAAAAATTAGGAAAAAGTCAGCAAAAGTAAAAAATAAGTAACTTCCAAATTCTAAAATATATCTTTAGACCAAGATGTTTTTCCGAGGTGCATGCCCCTGTCCAGCATCTGAAGAGACCCCGAGCAGTGCCAATGCCCTGGTAGAGACGCTGAGGTCAACATCAGATTTGAAATAGTTAAAGCGGATACAAAACTATTTCAACAATGCAGACAATTAAGTGCATTGTTGTGGGCAATGGTGCTGTTGGTAAAACATGTCTCCTGATATCCTACACCTGCGGTCCCCAAACCCTGAGGACTGGTACCAGTCCATGGCCCATTAGGAACCAGGCTGCACAGCAGGAGTTGAGCAGCGGGCAAGTGAGCGAAGTTTCGTCTGTATTTACAGCCGCTCCCCGTTGCTCACATCACTGCTTAAGTTCCACCTCCTGTCAGATCAGTGGCAGCATTAGAGTCTCATAGGAGTGCAAATTCTACTGTAAACTGCACATGGGAGGAATCTAGGTTACATGCTCTTTATGAGAATCTAATGCCTGACGATCTGAGGTGGAGCTGAGGCGCTGGGGAGCGGCTGCAAATACAGATTATCATTAGCAGAGAGGTTTGACTGCACAATAAATGTAATGTGTTTGAATCATCCAGAAACCATCCCCGACCCCAACCCCAGTCTGTGGAAAAACTGTCTTCCATGAAACCGGTCCCTGGTGCCAAAAAGGTTGGGGACCGCTGTCCTATACAACAAACAAATTTCCCTCTGAATATATTCTGACTATTTTTGACAACTATGCAGTCACAGTTATGATTGGTGGAGAGCCATATACTCTTAGACTTTTTGATACTGCAGGGCAAGAGGATTATGACAGATTACGACCACTGAGTTATTTACAAACGATGTACTTCTAGTCCGTTTTTCAGTGGTCTCTCCATCTTTATTTGAAAATGTGAAAGAAAAGCAGGTGCCTGAGATAACTCATCACTGTCCAAAGACTTGTTTCTTGCTTGTTGGGACCCAAATTGATCTCAGAGATGACCCCTCTATGATTGAGAAACTTGCCAAGAACAAACAGAAGCCTATCACTCCAGAGACTGGCCTGTGACTTGAAGGCTGTCAGGTATGTGGAGTGTTCTGCACTCACAAAGAAAGGCCTAAAGAATGTATTTGACGAAGAAATATTGGCTGCCCTGGAGCCTCCAGAACTGAAGAAGAGCCGCAGGTGTGTGCTCCTATGAACATCTCTCCAGAGCCCTTTCTGCACAGCTGGTGTCGGCATCATACTCAAAGCCATGTTTAAATCAAACTAAAGATTAAAAATTAAAATTTGTTTTTGAAAAAAAAATGTTTTTCCCCTGAAAATATCTACATAAAGTTTCATGCCGTATGAATTAACTGTAAAGTTCCACTTAAGCATTATTGGGGAAAATCAATGGATACAAACTCTTTCAATACCTTTACTTTAAACATCTTTTGGCATGTTCCTGTCATATTTAAGTAAGTCAAGTCTAAACTTTTTGAAACAGATACCTTTGCTATAGAGATTTATTACACATCTAATTACTTGCATTTATACATCTAATTTTTGTTTTTTTGAGACAGGATCTCGCTCTGTTGCCCTGGGTAGAGTGCAGTGGTATCATCATAGCTCACTGCAACTTCAAACTCCTGGGCTCAAGCGATCCTCCTGCCTCAGCCTCCAGAGTACCTGGGGCTACAGGTATGAGCCACCATACCCAGCTCATTTTTCTATTTTTTTGTAGAGATGGGGTCTTGCTCTTGCTCAGGCTGGTCTTCAACTCTTGGCCTCAAGTGATCCTCCCACCTCGGCCTCCCAAAGAATTACAGGCATGGGCCACCAAACCCAGCTATACATCTAATTTTAAACATACCATATAAATACCAAAGTTCATTTCCCAATCTCAAAGCAGTTCCAGTCTAGACTAGAAAGGACATGGGTGTGGAACATGTATACATATAGATTATAAATTAAGCCTGTAGGTCATAAAAGTCTACAAACATGAACAGGCCTCATGGGGTAATAAATTCATTTATCATAAATGTCTAGTACATTATCTACTTTTCTCTTGCATTTTGTTTCTGATCTCTCCATTCTTTTTTTTTTTTTTTTTGAGACAGAGTCTCACTTTTTTGCCCAGACTAGAGTGAGTGCCGTGGCGTCAGCCTAGCTCACAGCAACCTCAGACTCCTGGGCTCAAGCGATCCTCCTGCCTCAGCCTCCCAGGTAGATGGGACTACAGGCATGTGCCATCATGCCTGGCTAATTTTTTCTATATATTTTTAGCTGTCCAATTAATTTCTTTCTATTTTTGGTAGAGATGAGGTCTCGCTCTTGCTCAGGCTGGTCTCAAACTCCTGAGCTCAAACAATCCACCCGCCTCGGCCTCCCAGAGTGCTAGGATTACAGGCATGAGCCACCATGCCCGGCCTCTCCCCATTCTTTTAAGGTATCATTCATCTACTTCTTCCTTCTCCTCTTCCAGTGTTAGTTGCAACTGGGAGGCTATTTGCATTTTAGAAGTAGATGGTGGCTCATGCCTGTAATCCCAGCACTCTGGGAGGCTGAGTCAGGAGGATGGCTTGAGGCCAGGAGTTCGAGACCAGCCTAAGCAAGAGTGACACCCTGTCTCTCCAAAAAATATTAATAGAAAAATTAGCCAGACATGGTGGTGTGTACCTATAGCCCCAGCTGCTCTGGAGGCTGAGGAGGGAGGACGGCTTGAGCTCAGGAGTTTGAGGTTGTAGTGAGCTATGATGACGCCAATGTACTCTAGCCAGGGCAACAGAGTGAGACCCTGTCTCAAAAAAAAAGAAAAAAGAAAACAGTAGATGGAAGAAGAGTGATACAGTGTCCTGAGCAGAATTCACTTCCAAATGAGAAGTGAATTTATCCAAATTTGATCTACTTTTTACAGTCTTAAGTCCAGAGTGCTAACCTGCAACCACAGATCACTTCAGTGGACAGATGTGATGCAGGAGGGATGGAAAACACGTTCACATAGTACTCTGTAGTTCACCATTCTTTTCATGTACGTTATCTCATTTGAACCTTACCGACAACCCTGTGAGATATCACGGGGTCGGGGGGAGGGCATATTACTATCCCCACAGTACCATGATCAGGGGACTCCGAGAGATTGAGAAATCTCATCAAGATCACTCAGCTAGAAACCAGAAACTAGAAACTAGAACCTGAGCCTGTGCTTTCAGACTGCATCCAGAGCTGCAGGTCAGTTTTTTCTTCTTTGTGATCTACTGCCCAACTTCTTTGAAGGGTAAGAAAAGGGAAAAAATCCAACCAATTAATTCTGCACATAAAAAATGTATTTATGCAAGTAAAAATGTAGTTGCCATAATTCCTTAAGAAGATCCCTTGGAGACGCTTAGATTGTTAGGGGAAAAAAAAACTTTATTATCTTTCAAAATACGTGGCATTAAAAATAATATTCGAGTATAGTAGAGTACTTTTCCAATTTGCAGATAATTTTCCTTTTTCGTTTAGCATTGTAATTCTCCCCTCGGTTTGTACTAGTTAACATATTAGTAACATGGTGAGAAAATTAATTTCAGGAAGACAGACAGGCAGTAGAAGCATTACACCAAGCCACAAAGAATGAGTGAGGTAATAATGCCTTATAGCCACAGACACGTTCACTCAGGCTCCTCTGCATAGTGAGCTCTGAGTACAGGTCACATGCTCACCCTTTAGGAAGGAACTGACTCAGACCAGTTTTCACTAGGCCAGTTTTCTTCTTGCCCTGCAGGCCTCAGTCAGCAGCCAATGAGTCCCCAATCTCCAGCCCACATCTGTCACAGGAAAACTCCTTCCCTTGGGTTCCAGGTCAACTGATTATCACCTCTGAATGTCCAGATGCTTCAGCAAGCCCGACCTATTCCCATCCAAACTGTTACCTCCTTGAAAACCAAATTCAGCCTTCTTCCACTTCCTCATCTCAACGAATAGTTCCTACAGTCACTCAATTTTCCAAGCCAAAAGCTTGGGCAGCATTCTTGAATTCTCCTTCTCCCTCCTCTGCCACATCCAATCAACTACCAAGTTTTGAAATAAAAAATACTTTTGAAGAGCCCCAAGACTGTGCACTACCATAACACTAGCTTAGTGACTTCTTACAAGACATCAACTAAAAGTTAATAACAACTCACATTTCTTGAGCATCTACTTTGTATCAAGCGCTGTTCTAAGCTTTGTGTGTAAATGAATTTAATCCACACAACAATCTGAGGTTGGTGCATGCAAGTCTTACCCTTGTTTTACGTATGAGGACGCAGCTACAGAGAACTTTAGTATCGCTCCTGAGGTAACACAGTGAAGCCCACGGTCTTAACGTCATGCTGAACTCACTCACTTCTGGGTCCTTGGCATGTGCTTCTCTTCTCTGCTTGGAAGTCCCTCCCACCTTGCTGGCCTAGTTTCAAAGGTCAGCACAGGTATGTTCCTCTCTATAAGATCTTCTGATGCCCCCTGCTGGTGCTCTTCTTTCTAAGTCAATCGTTCTAAAGGTTGGCTGTTTGCTTTAAAAACTAGATGCTTGGATGCCACTCCTAGAGATTCTGATGTCATTGGTCTAGGTTCCGAACTGGGCATCAGGACTTTTAAAAGCTCCACAGGTGAGCAAAGTTGAGATCCACTGCATTATAATGGACTTTTTTTTTTTTTTTAAGACAGAGTCTTGCTCTGTTGCCTGGGCTAGAGTGCCATGGGGTCAGCCTAACTCACAGCAACCTAAATCTCCTGGGCTCAAGCAATCCTCCTGCCTCAGCCTCCCAAGTAGCAGGGACTACAGGCTTGCAACACCACACCTGGCTAATTTTTTCTGTTTTTAGTTGCCTGGCTAATTTTATTTTATTTTTAGTAGAGACAGGGTCTCACTCTTACTCAGGCTGGTCTCGAACTCCTGACCTCAAGTGATCCTCCTGCCTCTGCGGCCTCCCAGAGTGCTAGGATTACAGGTATGGTGAGGCACCATGCTCATCCATAATGGACTTTTAATGTCTATGTGGATAACCACACTGTGAGCTTCTGAAACAAAGTTTCACAATTACCTGGGGGTCTTTTTCAAAACTAGAGGTACCCGGACCCCACCTAAAAAGTAAATCAGAACCATGGGTAGGGCCCCATGTGAATCTGGGGACTGGGGATATGTATTTAATATTCAAACTTCCTCCAGCAGCACAAGGAAAAGCTGCTTCTTACAATGGAATGCAAATACTGGGCAGCTTTTCAAATGTGTTTTTTAATCCATCAGTGCCCTCTATTGACCAGAGGATGAATAGCTAAATCAAAACAATGGTTAATGTTTAAATATTTAAATTAAATATGTACATAACTAGATAGACAGTTCTTTTCCACCACCCCCCATACTATCAACTCCTTTGTCCTCCAGTCCTAGTTGGCCCAAGCTGTTAACTCCCACACCCAGATCAATCCTGCCATTTTCTCTGTCCACACTGGCATAGACCTGCAGTAGGAACGCTCTCAGCAGAGCCCTCAAAGCAGCTAGCCTATCTTTTTTGTTGCTTGATAAGTGCCTCTTCCAAATCCCGCCACAATCATAGAACCATCCAAATCCCACCATGGTCACAGAACCATCTATCTCAAAAACAAAAGAAACTAGTCATCTACTGATTTGCCTCAAATCTTGCTATTCAAACTGTGATGAGGGACCAGCAGCATCCATAGCACCTGGGAGCTCCTTAAAAAATGGAGAATCTAAGGCCCCATCCCAGAACTACTGAATTGGAATCTGCATTTTAACAAGAGTCCCATGCACATTAACGTTTGACAAGCACTGGTTCTCAATTACTGGACCTGACACCACCATTTTATGACAAAAATTTTATAACACTCTTTTGCTATCCTAAAATAAAATCATCACCCACCTACACACGTAAGTCCAAAAGAGAAAAGATATCAGCATACTGATTTGATGATAACATAAAGGTGAACAAAAGGTTAAGATTTATATGAGTTATATTTCAGTATATAAATGTTCAACACAACTAAATTAAAGACATAAGGAAAACGTACCCTAAGGGGGTGGTACCATCCAGGAGAGAACCACTGGTCTAAGATCACTTGCACCTTTCTTTTCTTTCTTTCTTCCCACAAGTGGGAATATGTCTCCTCTTTTTAAAGCTGAGATTCTCTCTTGTAAAAGTTCCCTCTCTACTTCCTCCCCTAGACCATAAACAACGCTAAATCTTCACTTTAACAACCACAAAACAACTCTAGCATCTTGACCAAACATTTCCTTCTAGTTACCATATTCTCTCTCCTTCGCTTGACAATTATCAACGACCATTGTGTTCATTCATTCATCCCTCATTCACCAACCTCTGTTAATCTAGCTTTCACTTCCATCAGTAAACCTCCATGTATAAGGGTCACGAAAGCTTTCCAAAGTGTCCACATCAATGAATATTTCTCCAAACTCATCTAACTTATATCTCTGTAACGGATATTGTTGGTTACACATCCAGCCTCCATTTCCACTCTTCTCTCCTAAAAGAACCCCATTGTGTTCATGAATTCCTCTCCCTTGTAATTAAGGTAAAGTGACTCATCCCAGGGCAGACACCTGACCTAAGTTGGTCCAATCAGACTGAAGGGCATAATGCAAGCATGGGAGTTTTGTCCTCTCCCCTCCTCTGGCTCTAGGGGATGACAAAGTGTGTATGTTATTGGCAGTCATCTTGCAACCATAAGGGAAACCAACCTTACTGTGGAATGCCAAGAAGAGACCAGTCCTTGATGACTATGTTGACCCAGAGCCCCTGAATCAATGAGCCTGAAATCCATCCTTCCTCTGGATTTTGTGAAATAATTTCCCTCACTATTTAAGCAATTGGGTTTTCCCAGCTGCAAACATCCTAACATAGCCTGTTCTTGAAACTTTCCGCCCTTGATTTTCTAAACATCACTCTTTTGTGCTCCTATTTCTATTTCTCAAGTCGTTTCCTCCACCTACTCCTTACATTTTGGTGTCCTCCAAGGTTTTTGTTGTGATCTTTTCTATCCAAAGTACACGTTCACCTGGAATGATTTCAAGCTGCGTCTGATCAAAACTGAGCTACCAAAAAAAACCAAAACAAAAACCTGAGCTCCCAGCACTTCCCCTGATGGAGTACCACCGCCCACGTTCCCCAGCTCACCTATTTAAAGAACTTCTACTTGTCTTTCAAAACTAAATTTAAAGGCCGGGCGGTGGCTCACACGTGTAATCCTAGCTCTCTGGGAGTCCGAGGCGGGTGGATTGTTTGAGCTCAGGAGTTCGAAACCAGCCTGAGCAAGAGCGAGACCACGTCTCTACTAAAAATAGAAAGAAATTAATTGGACAACTAAAAATATATAGAAAAAAAAAAACTAGCCAGGCATGGTGGCACATGCCTGTAGTACCAGCTACTCGGGAGGCTGAGGCAGTAGGATCGCTTGAGCCCAGGAGTCTGAGGTTGCTGTGAGCTAGGCTGACGCCACAGCACTCACTCTAGCCAGGGCAACACAGTGAGACTCTGTCTCAAAAAAAAAAAAAAAACAA